>JANJYP010075633.1:0-10640 GCA_024605115.1 Rastrelliger brachysoma
ATTGCAGGAAAAGAAAAAAGTAAAGAAACCAGCTGTTCTTTTGTACATTTCTAATATCTGTACTTTTCTTCTATTGTAATGTTTAACACATATGGACTAATTTGTTTAATTCTTAGCTAGCTTGTTCAGTTAGGTTTACTTTTCCTTGACTTGTTGCAACTACATTATACTGTATTCACAAAAACTCTTATAACCCTTAATGTAAGTATATCTTTCTTCATACTACAGTATAATGCGTTTGTGCCTTTTTAATATACATTTAATATTAATCACAATCTAAACTCCTCTATTAGCCAGAAAAGTATATATTTTCAAGTCACACTAAGTTGTACTTTTACTCATCCCTGAATGCAGCACTAGCATGAAAAGCAAAGCGTGGGCATTCACAAGCTGTGTACAAATTAAATAGTTTTCAGCTGTATCATACAATAGTGGTTTGATAGTAGAAGAGTGGGGTGAAGAAGACTGCTTTAGTTACCACTCTATGTGTTTATTCTCACATTCAACACTGTGTCTCAAATTGGCTCTTCATTTTATTCTATTTGTACAAGTCTAAATGCTTTGCTGAATGAATAGGAGCTACATCGATGTAAGTGACATCGTAAGAGCTCTTATATCATAAAGAAATAATAACCCAGGATTCTCAGTACTTATCGGAGACTCTCGGCTGAAACGCTGTGAAGATTCATGAAACTGTCTTGTTGTGTTGGGAAACAGATAGGAGGCTTCAGGGTGACAGTAGCTCATAGTGGTTTGATGAGATGCTGCAATACACACCTCTGAAATTTTAAACTATGTGTCAAAGTGAATCTGCTGTCCTGTGATTCAAACAGGAAAGGATGTCCTTTAGTCTTTAAGAACAAAAAGGCGAGAATAGAGCAGAGAGAAAGAGCTTCATACTCCACTGAAACACCTTCAATCCTTCCCTTAAATGAAATAAAACACTTAAAATCTAACAAGTTTGGTAATTCTTTATCGGTAATATGTTTTTATTTATAGTACTGCAATGCTGAGGATTTTTGGGTTGAGCCCTACAAAGGCCAACATGGTATTAAATCCAAAGACATTTATGTCAACGAATGACGTAATGTTTTTAGTCCTATTTGTTCCTGTTTGTTAGCAGCACATCTCTATAGCTTTTTAATAGACCTAAATGAAATCTAGTGCAGACCAAGGCCATGGGCCAAGGAACAAGTAATTACATTAGTTTTAGGCGCATTTAACAACTTTGGAGGGCACTGCAGCCTTGGCAGAGGGTATGTACTTCCTGAGTGCTTTGGGGCTTTTATTTATTTTCCAAATGCATTTTCACATCAAGATTAATTGTTTCTTCGCTTTGCATTGGTTTTCATTCTTTGGTGTCCTCTTAGTTTCCTGTGCAACCAGGTTTAATGATCGAATTTTGTGTCATTTGTCTTTTTTGAAGTTTGTTTTAAAACTTTCTTATTAAGCCTGTAGTTAATTCAGGATTCATTTTGTACTTTCTACTTTTGAACATTATTGTGAACTTTGCCGGGAGATACCAGCATTCTCAAACAATCAAGTACTCACATGAGTTTACAATGGAATCACCAGGCTGTGAATAATCGCATACACTCTTTGATGGACCAGAACCGGAAAAATATTAATTGGGAACAAAAATGACTTGCAGAAGAATGCATCTTGTCAAGAAACAAGGACGAAAGGCAAAGATTGACAAGCCACAAGGAAATGTCAACCATCTATGCGATTATTGGGATGCCTGTCTTATGGGATTCACTGAAACTTGGCGTACAGACTTGGACATTGACTCAACTTTGGATATAAGTGGTTTTGGGGTCAGATTGGGACAGTGAGATGACAAAGAAATCACTGTGAAAGAGGGGGCGTTATGCTTGTACATCAACCGCAGATGGAGCAATACTGTTACTGTTAGAAAATAACTGAGCCTTCCCGAGAACTCAGTGTTGGTTTGGCTGTTTTACTTCCCGTGAGAGTTCCCCCANCGCAGATGGAGCAATACTGTTACTGTTAGAAAATAACTGAGCCTTCCCGAGAACTCAAGTGTTGGTTTGGCTGTTTTACTTCCCGTGAGAGTTCCCCCAATTATTCGTGTATACTGTTGTTTAGATTCACCCCAAGGCTGACACCAAATCTGCTGGTGCTGACAACAATTTTTAAAGTGACATCAGAATTACAATCCGTCCTTCTGTTACACTGTAAATTTTTTATCAATATGTCACCTGCAAAACACATCACTTGATTTATTATATGATAAGGAACATACAGTCATAAATCTGTGCATCCTTCGCCTCTGTACACATCTGTGCAGAGGAGGGAGAAGGCTATTATGAGGCAGGTCAAGGTCTAGACTGAGGGCAGTTGTTTTGTCCTCCAGGGGGGTTCCTATTGTACAGATTGGCCAGCGTTTCAGTGATACGTCAACTGAGACAGACTCTAGATCTAAAGAGGATCTGATATGAAGAATGGAAAAATGCTGGAACAGAATGACAGGATCTCAGGATACAGTAAGTGTGACAGGTGTTTCACTGCTGATGTTTTTAATTAACATTAACACCTGGCAGCTGAAGTAACTGGTTTNTAACAATTTTTAAAGTGACATCAGAATTACAATCCGTCCTTCTGTTACACTGTAAATTTTTTATCAATATGTCACCTGCAAAACACATCACTTGATTTATTATATGATAAGGAACATACAGTCATAAATCTGTGTATCCTTCGCCTCTGTACACATCTGTGCAGAGGAGGGAGAAGGCTATTATGAGGCAGGTCAAGGTCTAGACTGAGGGCAGTTGTTTTGTCCTCCAGGGGGGTTCCTATTGTACAGATTGGCCAGCGTTTCAGTGATACGTCATCTGATACAGACTCTAGATCTAAAGAGGATCTGATATAAAGAATGGAAAAATGCTGGAACAAAATGACAGGATCTCAGGATAAGTGCGACAGGTGTTTCACTGCTGATGGTTTTAATTAACATTAACACCTGGCAGCTGAAGTAACTGGTTTATAATCTTTATATTTATGATTTTACTGCACAGATGAAAGGGATAAAAGAGGAGATTACAGCTTCCCCCAGCATTTGATACTGATGTGAAGAAAGTGACAAACCTCTTCAGGCATACCAAGAGCTTGGACCTGACAACATCTGTGGCCATATACTGAAAACTTGTGCGGACTAGTTTTACACAATCTCTTAAGCTGCAGAGAGTCCCTGAGCTCCACCAGTGTTCATTTAGCCAAAAAGTAAAACCCTTAAACCATCAAATGATTTCAGGCCAGTAGCTTTGACTTCTTTAGCTATTGAGTCATTTGAGAAGCTTAACAGGACTGAGGTTTTAATGCAGGTCGAGGAACAAATAGATCCATTACTATTTGTGTAGCGGTGTGAAGGAGGCCGTTGTTACACTGTCAAAGTTTGTGTACCAGCATTTAGAGGGCCCCAAGTCTCATACCAGAGTCTCATCCATCTACTCATCCACAAGTTTCCCTCAAGTTATCTTGCCCTTTATATCTTGTACACTAATGAATGTCACAGTAGCTACAAGAGCAGACACATCCTACAGTTTGCTGATGACTCTGCTTCTCAAAAGGGGAGAGACCGGATCAGAGGCAGTATTATAGCCCAGTGGTGCATGACTTTGTGGCTCAGTGTGATGAGTATTGTCACCTGAATTTGCCAAAAACCAAAGACATTATTATTAATTTCAGAAAGTCAACACAAAGTCCATTGCCAGCTATGAAAAAAAAGTGTTGGCATTGACCTGCAGTAGTAATAAATATTTAGATACTGTTCATGAGAACAAAATGCATGTTGAATCCCATGTTGATGCCACATTCAAAAAAGGACCAAGACAGACTTTATGTTTAATTAAATCTGTTTTCACTTTTTCTATAACTGGTTTGGAAACCTAATAAGAAGTCCAATAAGAAGAGACTTGAAGTATTATTAAAATGGCCAGAAAGATTTCAGTCAGTAGTCAGGCCAAGTTTTTGGTCATTTATAACAGAAACGTCCTTAGGGGAGGTAATGCCATACTGGAGTTTATTGCTCTGAGGACATCATTTTCAGAGCAGTTGTCTCTTTCATTCCTAGTCCTATTAATATTCTTAATGGGAAATAGCACACTGGCTGCATTCCTTGTACTTCCCTTACACATGCACTTGTTATGAATTTCCATTTCCCTCTTCCACCTCTGTGTTTTGTTGCATTGATGTGTCGTTCTGTGTGTGTCTTTTTGCATTCAGTGTTTATGTGAGCTCTGGGTGCAAAACAAATCCCTCCAAGTAAGACATAAAAGATAACCTTGAATTCTATCCACAAATGCACATTACACGAAAACATCCAAAAAACGGATGTAGTGCGTCTGTTACCAATTTTCACTGAAAGATACTTATCCTTTTTTTTTTTAAAGGGACATTTAAAATGATTTTCATTGAGGGTTTTATGTCCCCAAACATCCAAAAAGTTCATGTCTTTCCAGCACCAATAACACACTATAATTTACAGAGACATGTACAGCTGGTCAAAAAGCAAGAAATACATACATGAAACTTCTCACCAGTCATCACATGTTCAAGGCCTATCACTTTCCATGACCATAAAACATTGTCGACAATATCCCATCTCACTTACCACCTTAAAAAAAGGACACCATATCTAGGTCACAGTATCACCAACTGCTAAATATCAGTCACACTTCATGAACATAGCCCTTTAATCAACTTGTCAACAGGGGACATAAGAGTAGAGATTTGACACAGATCTGGGATAAAGTATCAGACGTAAAGATGCAACAGTCACTCTCATATTACAATGTACCATTAAGTCCAATTTTATGTACAATTTTCTGCCCAGAGTGAGTGTGAGAGATCATATGGACACTTGCTGTGAGGAAACGCAAAGCAGGAAAGAGCCATAGAGGGATAAGAGGAAAGCGGAAATATGGAGTGAACGAAAAAGCGAGAGTTCCCACTATTGACGTTGTGATCAGAGAGCGGAGGAGAGGTTAGACGAATGTTCTTTACCCACGCATCATGCTGCCCACTCCCTACTGTTCGGTTCCCCTTACAAAAGAGCTGCATGAGAGAGACACAGCTACCGACTCTTTTGCTGGTCGCCACTTAAATGTCACCATACTTTTTACACAGTGAGTGAAATTACTCAGAACGCCGCGAGAACAACATGTATTGTGCTGATTTTAGGCATCAGGCCTTCAATACAGTTGAATAATGGCAATCAAACCCAGACCTGCTGAATACCAAATGCAGACGGGGTTGACTCGACAGACCGAGACATGATTCACGCCATCTTTCACACATCAAAGTGTACTGTAGCAAAAAGCTGTAAGAGGATGTGCTTCACTGTGATTATTGCGACGATGGTGATACAAAAGGAACAATGTGCAGCTGAGTGCCATTGGCAGCAGTGAGTAGCTGTTATTACAGCAAAGAATGCACTTGAGAGTATTGTGTTTTTTATTCAGCCAATAATTGTGTGGTGTCTTTAAAGCTTTCTTAAAAGTAAGCACATGGACTGTATACTGACTCTAATTCAGTATTTTTATGAGGTTTCAGTGGGATGCTGTAAATAATTACAGTATTATAAAAAGATGTAATTTCAGCCAACAGCAATGGAAAAATAGTCATTAGTGATAAATAATTATGCTTTTGTTTTCTATACAAACTATACTACATTGATGTTCAACTCTTTCAATTAATTTTAATTAATTAGCAATTAATGATTTGGTCCATGTATGTCATAAAATGTGAGAAATAACTTGTTGATAGTGTCAAATTTGTCTTGTGTGATTAACTTGAAGATACTTAATGTATAATGATATACACCAGAGAAAAATCACAAAGTTGTCACGTTTGACAAGCTGGAAATAATGGAAATATATAGTGTTAAGCAATTTTTCTTGATTAATCGCTTGCTTAAGTCGTTAATTTTCTGTCATTTAATTGACACATTCTTTCAGTGCTGGTTTTGGATACATTTGTCACATCATGACATACAATATCAGAAACATATTCTCATTGAAGAACATCTTAACATCTTGTTTGAGCTTGAACACGGCCAGATTCAGACACGTTTTAGCTACTTCGCCCGTCTCAGTTTCTTCAACATTTTTCTCTGACAGTACCGACAGTGTACCAGCTTGTATTTCACTTACCCATAACTACAACCCAACTACTGTCAGTTATATGCTCCAAATCTCTCTATTTCTTTTCACATCACTCTAAAGGTGAGTCATATATAGCTATGGTTCTATAAAACCTGGATAGCTGCTACACTCAGTAAGTAATAGATAGATTTTCACCATTTGTTTCTTCAGGAAGAATTAATAAAGAGTTCTGTTTTTGCAGATTGAATGCGATGTTGGCTTGTACTGAATTAATTTGTGGTGAAATAAGTTACTGGACATTGAATTTACCAACTCACAAAAGCAGATTTAGTGTAACTCCTCCATATCATGATATTGATTTCTACCACCCTGTCCAAACCATGACTTTCACAACGAAGGGTCCTAGAAGAGGTTTCAGGCTGTCACTATCATGAGCCTTAAGGACTTAAAGGAGGTAGTTTAGAAGAGGCACACGGGTGGCCATGACAAGGGTGGTATGCGCATCAAGAGGCGCCACTGAACCATAACGATGGGTCCATAAGTGCCTCCCACACTCCACAAGATACGAGAGTGCCAACGCTGACACTTCGGGCACATCGTCTCTCAGCCCCCCAGCCCTCTCAACAGTCCGTCTGGATTGGCTTTGACCTTCAGCACACTTTCGTTTCGCTACAGCTTTGTTACCATGGTTACCCAGTGCCTGCTGATGACGTTGGCAGCTTTGGGGACCATGTTGCCCACCTGATCGACACCGTTTTTATTGTCTGTGACCCTAAGAGAGAAGTATCGTCTCTTGTTCTTTGTGGTTTTGGGAGAAGACTGATGAGGCCACAGATGATGAGGTGATGAGGTCTTCTGACTGAGGGTCTTTCATTACCACTCTTGACAAGCAAAAGAAACCAAACACAGATCATAGTGAGTTTTTTAAGAGGTTTTATAGATGATAAGCTTTCTGGAGAGTACAGAAACTTATCCAAGACAATATACAGGGCAAGGAACCAAGTCAAGAGCCAAAAACAGGCACTCTGTGACACTTTATCTTGCAGGCTCTGATAAAGAAGACCAATTGTATTCTAAATGAGAAGGCCTTGATATAGAAACATTACTGTGGCGAGCAGTATCTGGTGATGCAGAGGTGCTCAGTCACCGCTACATAAAGGCACCTCAGAAATAAATGTCAACAGCTGAAGATGGAAAGCTAAATGACACGTTGCACTGAAGCTTGAGAAGGTTGTAGACATCACACTGTTGTCCTTAGTAACCAAAGGTCAAATCTCCTCTCAGCAACTGTGCACCATATTGATTTGCGGATTCATTGTCTGCTTTGCTGGCTACCGTCTGTATTTATACAGCATCTTAATGTTAAAGGGAACTGAGACATACAAAAGGTTAATAATGCACAGCGCGAGTTGAAAAGAAGTTTAAATATAAGGCTGCAGTGTATGGACAGAGTTGACACAATAGAAAGAAGAATACAAATAAGGGATCAGTTCCCCACAATGTCAGAAAGATTAAAGGCAAATAAAGAAAAATAGTCTAAAGATATTTTGAAGGATTTACATTGACCCAAGCTTTGTCCCATCTTTGATCAGCTGAAGGGTTTAATACGATATCTCTCTGCAGGAGTACAGTGTTCCCACGTGTTAACAGGACCGGGGAGCACTGAAATCACTCCATTCATTTTTTTTTTCCCCTCAGTTCATTAATACAGGAAGGAAGGGGACATTCTGTGGAGCAGTAGGTGCCAATCTGTCGCTCTGTGGAGATCAGCCAGAATCAGCTCATGTTAAGCTGCCGCTGCTGCTCCTCCTGTAGCCTCTTACATCTATCTGATAATATTATACTAGGTAGAATGATTCATTTCTATGCAGTAAGCACAGTCACTAATGTTCACTGGATATTCCATACCTTGCTTTGCATGTGAGAAGCAATATATATGTAAATTGGGAACATCTGCATTTACATTTTTCCTATTCCATTTATTAGATTTTAAAATATAAAACTACCCAACAGATAAAATCCAAACTAAAAGGCACCCATAAAAATATGATAGACTAATATATAAGCAAACATACTGTAAGAATAAACATAAATCATCCCCTAACAACATCTTTATGTAACTATTTGAATTTTTAATCAACTCAAACATAAAGTCTATAAAGGGTTTTATCATGGCACCTATCATAGTTTCTCCTTTAAGAGATGAGTTCCCTTATTTCAGGGTGTTTCCAAAACATAACTATGGTATGTCTTGCTTTAAACAAACTGTAATAGCATGGATTTCTTTTCAGTAGTCCATAGTTTCTAGTTTCATTTCAAAATATCAACTTTTAACAGTCTTAATTATACCAGAAGATCAACAAAAATACAAACCTGCAAAATCTTTAGAATATAGTACTAGAATATGTTTAGAATCTGTGAGCGGAGAATCAAAAGAGTACATAAAACTGCAGCATCATAATGACATAATGTCTAGTCAGCCACTTCAGCATCCTGTGTCCATAATGTAAGAACAAAAATCTTGTTATGATCGAGTTTCCATTTTCTGGCAGACAAACCCAAAGAATCATTCAAATCTATTGTGAGTAATTTTCCATTTGTCATGGAAAAGTAATTTTTATTTTATTTTAATTCATTTTTAAAATGTTATAATGCCTCCGGGAAGTTTATTCTTTATTTGATCAGCCCTCAAGTTAACAGAGAAACAGAAAATATAACAAAAGTAGACTGATCTATACTTTGCTTAAGTAAAGGCATAATAAAGGTCAAAATTAACTGATACAATGATTAGTTGATTATCCAATTAGTTGCTGTTGTTAAACTAATCACCTACTCTTTTCTCTGGTTCCAGCTCAAATGTGAATATTTTCTGATTTCTTTAATTTTCTGTGACATTTAACTAAATATCTTCAGGTTGCGGACATCTGAAGACAACACTTTGGGCTCTAGGAAATACTGATCAAAATTTTCACCATTTTCTGGCATTTCACAGATCGATTAATTGCAAAAAGAATCAATAGATCAATCAATAATGGAAATAAGCATTAGATGCAGTTATAAACTTTTATTGGACTATACAAAAATTACCAAGTGCAGGTGGGCTCATCTGCAGTTGACTGACAGTAAACTGACAGTAATTACGTTTGCACTGCATTAGGCCTGGCTGTTGTGTCACTCCTCGTGCCTTAGAGCTCAAAGCATGTTTGCTGATCTGATGATCTCTAATTAGATTTCTCCGCCACTGTGGAAAATGAGCCATCAATTAGACTGCTGTGATTAGGGGGACCGATTTGATTTCTGTCAAGCACCTGCTGCCTTCAGACTTGTCGAGTTGCTGGAACGTGGAACATTCCAGTAACATGGAAGTTGCTGCTTCACTAACTGTGAGACGCAATGAAAGCAGTGAGGTCTGGGGTATAGTGACGACTTTCTACATTTAATATGAAAAGAAAATGATGAGAGGTTTGCATATCCATTTCTCAATGTTGGATCAGTCAAATGAGTTATACAGCTATCCATTTCACAAATATCACTGTTTGGCAGCTATTAGTATGCATAAATCACACAGATTATACATAGATTTAATGTGTCTCATTGGACATTACATGGGTGTGGTGTAGCTTATTAAATGTTTAAAAATAACAAGTCAAGCCATAACTGTAAAATACTTTTAACCACTGAGCTGAATCTCGTTAATCCAAATTAATTTCAACTCCCAATGTGAGTGTGTGCAAATGTGCGTCAACCACATCTGCCATGCTTCAAGCCCATCTCTCCCAGTGGTAATTAGTCAAACAACAGCTCCTTGTCCAGACACTCCCAACCTTTCAACCCCATTTCTCATTTTCCAATCAGCCAATGCCATAAACTATAATTGCACTGTCAGGCTGTTGACTTTATTTCAAGTTTAGATTCACTTCTCCACCCTTCCTGACAAGAGCAAGTCGAAGATATTGAGTCGAAATGTACCCGGTAACACCACAAAAAGGGAGTAAATGCCACCACATTTTCTGTTTTTGCTTTATAAAGCTGCTAGGGCACAATATCAGATGGGGACATTTTCCTTTTAGTTCACTTTTTGGCTTTCCAAGTGGGTATGGCTGAACATGAAACTGCCGCAGGCTACAGCAACAATGGGCCGCTCTGTGACAAAGAAAGCTAACAGACATATACTGGTTTGAAGTCTGATCTGTGTCTTTACAAAAGGTCTCTATAGTGTCTCTCTATAGTGTCTATCTCTATAGTAAGTCTAAAAGCGTATCTGATATCTATAACATGGCTGCTGTAAGACATTCATCCCTTCTGTTTAAAAAGCCTGAATTTCATGGTGCACGATTATCCGTCTTCTCAAGTCAACATTGCCTTCAGATCTTGAATGACGTCTGATTAATCGCAGTGTGGTTGGGCCACTGGAGAAGAATGGCAGGAAGTTACAGTGTTCAACTATTAATGATAGTGTCTTGAGCCAAAACAGGCAATACAATGTAGTTCCCCTGGAGATAACACCCTGTT
>JANJYP010075686.1:0-11409 GCA_024605115.1 Rastrelliger brachysoma
TCCATGTTCCTCCAAAGCAACTTGCTCTGAGCCTACCTGAGTCATCAAGCCTTTCCTGAGTAATAACGCATAAGTCAACTCATACTTTCCTCCCACACATACCCATATAGAAGTTTATCCAACTACTTTGTTTGCACAGAGAGCTGTACATTCTCACTCTCTCTCCTTATTCCACATCTCCCTCTGACTTATTCTCTCTTTCCATTTCTCTGACTAATGTATGTATTTATACAATTTCAACTCTTGCATAAAAGCCCCCAACCAGTGAGTTTACATGTTCTCTCCCGTTTACTCCAAACCATACATTCTTTGCATTACAGATTACCATTCTGTAATCTATGTTGTCATTTGGATGAAGTTTTTCTTTTCTTTTCGTTCCAGGCAAACACTGATGCCTGTATGGTATTACATAAGATTGGTTTGAAGTGCGTTATATATCATAATGACCATCCAGTCTGCATTCTTATTTTGGCACCTTACCATTCTGTAGTATTGCAGTTTAAATAATAATTACTTCTTCACAATTAGAGTCTTACTTTGGTTGTTTGTGCCGACATTCTTGTATGTTCTGGTTGCTTAAAAGGAATACTGGGGTCAAGGAACATAGCAGTCAGATCATTGTATAGGTCAAACGAATTTTATGGGCACAGAAAAAAGGAAGAAAAAAATAAAACGATCCATCAACGTTGTTCAACTTTGGCTGCTTTGCTTGCACTGTTTTCCTCTTCAGTTAATATTTTGGCTGCACTATCCTATGGTTTTACCGTGAAAAGTGTTTAAGATGAGCTGACTAAACTGTTTGCTTGTTTATAACCTGTCTGGTTGTCTGACTCCTCATGTTTTTACTCCTTAGGCTTTGTTGTTCTTGTCTTCCCATATCATTACACTGCAATGATGTCATAACTGATAGAAATTATGTCCAAAATTGTGAAGATACTGAACAATAAATAGAAATTATCCTTTAAAATGTCAATTAAATAAGATTAAGAAAACTCTGTACTGCATTATTATGCATCAATATTGCAACACTGATGAAAATGAATGCTGACTCACTAATAGCAAGGTTTTAAAGCCTGCTAATTAATTTTTATACCATATGAAATTGACTAGAAACCAATTGCTGTATGTGAAGGTTTAGAAAATCAAACAAATATAGAAAACTGCATGTATTTGAAAATAGCAGGTAAAAATGCAGATATGTTTTGCAATTGAGGAGCACCAACTTACAAAAGCACTGATCCTTTAACCTGTTCAATGTGCATGTTGCTGTGTATGTGGCTGTTTGTCTGTCTGTGTTTTAGACCTGTGTAGACTTGCAGCAGAGCCAGACAGCATAAAAAGGGAAGGTCGCTGGAATCAAAGTACTCAAAAGCTCCCACGCTTCTCCTCTACTCAGGCTTTCACTCTCAGATTAGACAGATCACATAAAACCATTTACCTCGGTGTCTCTGCACACCGGGGTAAACAATGAAGCAAGGTGTTTTCTTTAGAAATGTGGGGAGAGACAGATTGTAAACCCCTGTGGCATAAATCCTCCACCCCCACTGCATCTTGTGCCACAATGTCTGCTAACTGTCTAATGCGGTAACATGGATGAGGGCACAGCTGGAAGAGAAATGGGAAGAGACATACAAAGAGATGGGCGGTTAAGGAGACAAGGCACTTTGAAACTGGTTAAATGGGACTGTTTTTGACTGTTTTCAATGTTTTCCGACAGTCATATAGACAGAAAGGGATGAAGAGAGAGACAGGCACATGGGGACATGGAGGGGAGGTTAAGAATAAAGAGATGGGCACAGGAACAAAAGCAACGGCATTTAATATGAAACAGAATTTCAGAGGTAGCCTACTAGCTTAGTCACCATGACAACAACACACTTAAACCAGCATTTAATTGGGGCTGTTTGCACTTGTCTGTTGTATCTCCATCCACTCCCTCAGTGTACAGTATGTAATTACACTGTGATTTGTGAGTATCATGTACCAGCACAAACCTGCCTGTGATATGGTATATATCATTGGCTTTGTTTTGTAATGTAATACTGTAATATGGATGAATTAACTGAGACATGCACATCAGATTAAATTTACTAAAAAGATAACAAACCATTAATTGTGAAGCTCAGGAACATAATGCCATACAATATAGTATATAGTATATATTGGCTTACATATTTCCTCAATCAGAAAGAGTTTAAGGGATTGGAGAGAAATCAGAGTCTATAGATGACTCAGTGATATAATCTAGTTGCAAACTCCTTGAAAAGTCAAATAAGGCAGATTGTTAGCACAGATAATACATTCTATGTATGGATAGGGAGAATACATGTTTGCTCGAGCTTGTACTTGAATATGTGCTGTAGCTTGTACAGCGCACTGGGGGAACCCCCTTTTTGGCATGTATATACGTATAAATCCTATCACACAAATACAATGAGATGCGTAAATTGTGGATTATTTGGTAGTGAGATTTATTTTAATTTTTGAATCAGTAGGCTACCACACAAAATTAGGTGTACTGCACTCCCACGCTCCTCTTATCTCAAACATGTGCACATGGGGACATCATAAAAAGAAGATGTAACATGAAAATAAGCAATAGTTTTGTTTTGTTTTTTTTTTTGTTTTTTTACCCTTTTGGTGCATGCACCCCATGTTGCCCCCAGCAAAATGCCACCCTTGGCGCCACCCTTACCCATGTCTAAATCCACTAGTGCTAATGCACCTCAGATCTTATTTAACTCCTAAAAGCTGTTGTTACAGTTTGGCACTCTGCTTATTTTCTGTCAAATTTGAGTTCAGTGAAGACTTTATTTGAATGTTTGGCCTCCGGGCAACCTGCATAAAATTTCCTGTCCCTTGTGTCATCATACACATACAACTTGCATATACTAGTAACAAGCAATTAAGATCTAAGTAATCAGAGATTTTCTTGTAGGGTTTTATTGTAGAGAATGAGGTGCGATGTGCAGGTCTACCTTGAGATTTGTGCACAGAATCCAAATCAGACAAGCTTTAAAGAGAAGATGATGTTTTTTGTTCTTGACATTGTACTTCAAACATATCTAGTAGTTCAACCTCCGTCTAATCAACCTTCACTTCAGATTTCAGTGTCAGTATTTGGTGTAATAACTATTCCCAGTCATGTACACTCCAAAACATTTGGGAAAACTGAGGAGGTAAATTTAAGAGCAAGCTTCAGGCGACGGTACTGTGGTTGGCAAACAGCAATTTGCTGTTTCTTAAGGTGCAGTGCTCTGAATGTGTCTTTCAGGCTCCCCATAGGTTATTTGTCTATTTTCAAAGAACTGTAGGCGGTAAAGAGTGAGTATTCAAGCCAGGACAAGATGGAGATATTCTCTTAAGAATGTAACAGCTGCAGTGGCTGAAAAGTACAAGAAGAAGGAGACGTCAATAAGTAGGTAGGAATCACAGTCCGAGTGAACAGATAGAGTTAGTGGATAGAGTGGTAGTTTACATGCAGAATTATCTTATAGGCTAATAAATACAAATTGAAAACAAAAGTAAGTTTAAAGGCGGCTCTTGTATATTCAATAGATAAAATATAATACATTGTAATATGTATTTTTCATTATATTGATATATTTTCCTTCTCTAGATTTGTGTGTTTTGTGTACAGGTGGAAATCTCATTTTACCATCATAGAACCATAGAGCTCAGCGGAGGAACGAGGAGAAAGTAGCGAACGTTTATCAAAAACATACAGTAGGTGTTGTGATGTAAAAACACCCAGACTCAGCTGTGCATTCCTGTGAAGTGAATTCATTCCCCATGCCTCCTGGGGCACACACACACACACACACACACACACACACACACACACACACACACACACACACACACACACACACACACACACACACACACACANGTCTGAGCCTGCAGTTGATAAGATAGGGTTGGGTTACACAGCTTGCAGGCAGATACTATTGTAGCCGTTGACAGGAAACTGAAACGGGTTGGGATGGTGTGGCTCCAAATCAGCATGCTTGTTTGTGTCCATATGTGTATGGTGCTTGTTTGAACGTTTGACCTCTCCCCTTCTGTCAAATGCTGGCCAAATGGTTCCCCAAATTCACTTATTGTCCCCTGATGAATGCTTCTTCTTTCTTGTGTACTGAGTGGGCTTCTTGTGCTCTGTGTGAATGAGCTTGTCAGCCCCCCCCCATCCCAAAAAAAGTAAAGAGAGAGGAACCATACTGTAGTTCAGTCTGCATTCTGCCATTTGGCCACCAGACGGGACAGTGGGGTGACTGTACTAGCTGGCACTATTGTATTCTGGTGAATGAAGGCCCTGTCATGGACCCGCAAACACACTGACCTAACTCTGTTTTCTACCCAAGTCACAGGGTTCAAGTGCGGCATTGTGTAATATTAATAGCATGGGCACATGTGATTTCCATATTCCATACATCTCACATCAGAAATGTATTTTTTAATTGCATTTTTGCTTTTGTTGAGCAGTTGGTGGCACAGAAGCCAATGGGAAAGATGGAGAGAGAGAGAGAGAGAGAGAGAGAGAGAGAGAGAGAGAGAGAGAGAGAGAGAGAGAGAGAGANCACTCATTTTTTTTAGGTACACCTTGCTACAGCTAATGCAGTCTAATACAGCAGCCCAGAAATAAATCCTACCTTAGTGGTGAAGTTCAATTTTTTGTAGAAACTATTTTAGAAGTTGTGTTGATTTTTACTTTATTTTAATTTTGTGATGTTATCAAATGCTATTGCTATACTGAGAAGTGTTTACCCTTAAATAAATAATTGCAATACAATCTGGTCTGACTGAAAAGAAAATAATGTCATCATTTAATACGAAAAGGTATTTGTTGTCATACTAATTATTACAGATCCTAGAGTATTAGTGAGAAATGTATCCAACTTACCAGTGACAAAGGTGAAATCCAGACATAGCATGCAGAATGATAGATATGAAAATGATAACATCATTACAAGGTATTCAGTATAGAGTTAAATGATTTGTCAATAAATCAATTAAATAGTCATCTCTTTAAAGTAAAAATGTCAAACATTCCCAAGTTCCATCCTGTCAATTATAAGCATTTGTAAATTGGGAAAATAACCAGCAGATCAATCTATAATCAATAATAGTTACAGCCCTCACAATCAGGATTGAAAAATATATGATAATCATGTCTATAAGATCTTACTGATGAACCCAGAATCACATTTCCTTTCTGTGGTAGGAAAAATAGCACAGCAAATATCCTATAATATGGCATCAATTCAAGGATTTTGATCTATTCTAACCACATGATTCTCAAATATCCATTGTAAAAATTTACATCACAGGGAATAAAATCAATCTGCAAACATTTCAAATAAAATATGGAATAACACTACCTGAAATTATTAATCTAAAATATATAAAGCTGCTAAATCTAATCTGTGGTAGCAATGAGACCAAGAGCTGGCTTCACTGAATCCGTCACTACCTGTATATCTGGGACATCATTGGGCAAAATTAGCTCTGCAGCCTGTTTTCATAGAGTTTTCTAATTCAGTTTGAGATGTGAAAGGGTGTTGCGGTGAAGTGTTCCATTAGTCTGTGGGGGTCACAGTCAAATAGCCCATCTAGGATTGGAGACTCTCCTCCAATGTGCCATCTTTGGAGAGAGAGAGAGAGAGAGAGAGAGAGAGAGAGAGAGAGAGAGAGAGAGAGAGAGAGAGAGAGACAGAAACAGAGAGATAAAGGAGGGGTTAGCTGAGTGTAGATAGATGACTCACAGTGTGTAGGAGCAGGAAAATAGATTAGAGTCCTGTGAACCCTCAGGCTTTTTATTTTATGTTCTATTGCAAAAGAATGAAAGAAAATACAAAAAAAGATGAGAAATACTGTTGCTCAGAGAACATCAGCATGAGCAAGAGAAAACTATCTATCTATCTATCTATCTATCTATCTATCTATCTATCTATCTATCTATCTATCTATCTATCTATCTAGACAGACTAAATATTTGTTTTCTGGTTGCCTTCCACTGTCTCTCCTCCACTCCTGTGTGGGTATGTTAAGTGTCATTTAACAAAGCTTTTACATTGTTCTGAGATGAAGTGGAGGCATTTATACAACTCATTATATGATTGACATAAAGCAAGATGAGGCATATACAAGCACTGGGACAAATTGCATAATACATGTGATCATCAGTGATATTTTATATAATAAATGTTGGTTATGTTACTGTCAGATATAAAATAATAGTTTAAATAAAGGGGCTCTCCATTGATTTTGCATTTCAAAGCCAGTTTACCAGTTGTTGTAGGAGTACTGTATAGCCTGTAAAAACGGTTGTGTAGTGTCTCCTGGGGAGCTTCTCATGTGACATGAACTGGCCATCTCAGTTTGAACTTGGCAGACTACATAACTACAGAAAGTCCATTTTAAACAAGCAGGGTGGAGTTTGAAAGATGTGGGCATACCCTGCGTCATCATAGGTATGTTAGAAGTCAGAAGTTTTAGACTATAAATACATGGAGATCTTGATGCATTCATTTTGAGCATTCTATGCCTAAGTCCATGGACTTTATGGAAGTACAGTACTGCTTACTCTTTAAATTCATGAGAGCTTTTAAATGCTCTAATATTTATGTTTAATATCAGTAGATTGCCCCTTTACTCCTTCTTTTGCCAGTCCCCCAGTGATATGGAAATGTAATACTAATGCAATAGAGTACATACCAGGAATGACTTCTCCATGAAAAATTCTCTAATGCACATGAATTGATTATCTTGTGTGTGTGTGTGACTGCTCTATGTTTAGCATAAACAGAGGTAGAATTCAGTTGTTAACATGAGAGATGAGGTGGGAATATCCACATTGGATGAACAAACAAAGACAGAAACACTAGGGGACTACTATAGAAAATACATTTATTGTCTTATTTGTCTTATTTATTTGGATCCTAGCTGTTACCAGAGCAATAGCTACTGTTCCTATGGTCCTTAAAAACACATCAATAAATAAATACAACAACAATAATGTCAACAGCAACAGCATACACTGCACTCATGTGCCCATAACACCTCTGTCTCCAAAACTAATATGGAATAATAAGCTTCCCTACAAACCATATAAACACTGTACCAATCAGAGAAGCTTTAGATCTATCTTTGACACCTAAGGAAATTATTAATGTTTTTTTTTCCATTACCCAGGTGGCTGGGGTGTCATAGTGCTTATTCCATGTAAAGATTATTCTTGAGAAAAAAGCATTTGGCTGTGTGTTTTAGAACATGTTCCTGCAGAAGAAGATTCATATACTATTGGGGATTGGTGTCAGTGGCACCTTCCAAAGTGATTTCTTGGTGGCATGATACAAAAGCACTATAATTGTGTTTGACATCTCTTCCTATTTGCTGTACTTAGTACACTATATTTACCCTATGTCAATTTTATGCTCTATCCTGGAAAATGCCAGCAATGAAACATAAATTGCATCCTTTGATATCACACAATTTCAGTGGTTTAGGTTTGATGGATACAAAAATTACAGTTGTGCAACACTACACCTGTCTTTTGACCAAGAAGTTGCAAATGCAGAAAGAAAATCATTTTATGGACTACCGCTTTAACGGTTAAGACATGAGCTCACTTCTTTCAGCAATGAGCTCATGCTGCAGTGTCTTTGTTCACCCATGGCCAAGAATCTTCTTTCGAAAACCCCATTCTACCTGTTTTCCTTACCATGCTGATTTTAAAATTTTCAACCACTCACCACCCTCACAGATATCCCTGTACTGTATTAGTCACACTGCAGTGGAGGGCGTGAATTTGTTAGTAATGTCAGTGTGTATGCCCTGGTGATATCATTGTTTTTGTGGAGGCAAACCATCTTAAATCATTAAGCTGTTGTAGATGTCTTCAGTACCCTGCAGACTTTGATTATGTGACAGTGACTTCATACAGTTTCAGAGTGTGCGCTGTGTCAATGTGTCCTCCAGGGTACTTCCAGAAAATCACATTTGGAGAAGGACAGAGAAAATTTCCGCTGCATTGCTTTCATAATGTGTCACAAGTACTAGGAAGCATTGACATGGTGGTGAGTGTCATGTCTCTCCCCGAGCTGTTGTTCGTGTGTTTGTGTTTGTTTTGTTTTGTTTTTTTTGTCACAAATTTTATGTGTATATATGTGCCTAAAACATGCATGAACCTAGGCAGAAAAAAAATGAAATTTAGCCTTAAAGGAAGGAGATGTGAATAGAAAGAGAGGGAAAGGATGCTGCCAAATTTGTCAGCAGCAGACGTGGCATGTTGGACAGAACTGTCATTCAGCGGTATTCTGGGCTGCTCAGGAACACAGGATCTACGGCAAGCTGAGAGGTGTAGGAGGGAAGATTGACAAGAGACGGAGAGGAGGGATCTATTCAGAGAGCTTGTCTATGTTATGACTGACTGACAGGACAGTTAGGTGCTTGAAATGGATGTATATTCTAATAATTTAGAAGGATGGCAGTGTTGAGCATGTCATATAGGCTACTCATGTCAAGCAGATGAGCATTGTCAAACTGGATGATTTTTTGTTTCCTTCTTCTCAATGAGCTGTGGTAAGATTGAAAAGAGCAAATTTGCCTTACTACAAACAGAAGTATACATTCCAAGCTTTTTCAACTGCAGCCACTTTTGTGAGCTCATATCCTTCTAGTGGCATGCAACAATAATTATCATCTTCAATTGACTTTGACTCATGACCTCTTCACTGAGCAGAAGAGACAGAAAGAGGGAAAGGAAGGAATACAGAGGAAAAAAATATAACTGCTATATAGATGGCTGAGGAAACTGGGGTGGAAGAGGACTGAAATAGCCTTTGGCGCAGTATGACTAAGACTTTAATTGCAGAGGGACAGAGATGTGGCCCTTTACTGTGTGTGTGTGTGTGTGTGTGTGTATGTGCATGTGTGGTGAATGTGTGTGTATGCATGTGTGCATGTGTGTGTTGTGTGCTAAGTGTATGTGGCGAGCGAGGGGGGTACTTGTAAAATTTAACTCAACAACAAAAAGCTAACCAAAATCAACTACGCCACCCCCAGGGTTTAACCCAGGGAAAAGAAAAAAAAAGAAAAAAGAAAAAAAAAAAGAAAAATGTGAATAAAACTAAATGAACTAAACCAAAGGCAACACAGGTTCGTTATACTAAAAAAAGGCGAGACGTGGCTCTAAATAGAAAAGTATACAAAAGTTTATTAAAATTATAAAACAATGGGATTTCTTTTTACCCTACGATGGAGTCTTCATTTAATTAATACCAAGGGCAGAAGAAAGGCTTCCTCCAGGGCTGGGGCCACTTTGGTTACCGTGAGTGCAGGGGGAGTGAGGGGCATCAACTAAAGGTAGCACCACAAATCCACATAAGGCACACACACACAAGGGCAAAACCAAATACAGGAGTGGAGAGGGGGGCACTACACACAATAGGACACCATCACCAAAGTAAGGGGGGGTTAGGTCACCAATGAGGCCCTCAGCACCTGGAAGGGAGCAAACAAAAGAACAGTCAGTGGGACATAAAATCATATAAGGAAAACAACAAATGATTCAAAATATGACAAAAAATAATATTTTAACAATGCACAAACTTATCACTAATCAAAATAATATTTAAACTGAAATTAAACCAATAACTCCAAATAAAGAAAAAAAATCAAAATAACCCCCCAAAATAATTAAACAAAGAAAACCCCACTGACTATTCCCCTCCTGTTAGATACCGGTACCATAAATTCTGCTGGTAGAACTGGAGCAGGCTCAAGCTACAACACCAAGCAAAATGAAACAAACGAGGGTGAATAGAAAACAAAACAAATAAATCAAAAATTAATTTTTAAATACTGAAAAAAAGCAAGACACTTTAACTTAAAGGAAAAGAAAATCATATTAAGATAACTAATTAAAGAAAAGTGGTAGACCTGAGCAGCACAGAGGCAGCTCTAAAACAGTTCTTCTACTTCATCGATGGGCAATACTGAATCCCCCCACAAAGCAGCAGCGGTCCTGGGTGCAGAGCAGCGTGGCTCGTGCCGGCTCAGTGCCGAGTCTTACGGCCTATCTGTAAGTGAGCATAAAACAATTAAAATCTGAATGACTATGAGATGGACAAGGGAACATAAACATTTACCTACCCCGTCAGCGTGACGTAGTACAAACACTGGGAGGAACGGAGAGGAGGACAACAAACATTTTGACCGTGCTCTTGATGAACTTGTGTTAGCACCTCAGGGACCAACACTGCGGGCAGGAGCAGCTGGAAAATTGACTCGACACCATCAGGGCGGGAGATCTGCCGATACAGGATGTCGTCCCTCTTAACCAGCCGGGCCCATTGTTGCAGAAGGATCAACGCAGGTGAGGGGAGTTGTTGCCGCTCTGCATAACTGGGACGCCGGCCCTGCTCCCAATACCGCTGAACCTCCTGGATGACTGGATCAGCCTGCTGCAGGGTGCGGATGTTATCGGGAGTCTTCTCAGGTAAGACAGCCATGATTGCTTGTGTTACCACTGTCTTGTCCATTTTCAGGGCCTGTTGGAGGGGTTTAGGGAGCGAAGTGCCGGGAAGCATGGCTGCTAGGTCTGATGGGCCAGGTGAGTGCTGACGGGACAAAGCATCTGCATTTTTGTTACTTCAGCCAGATCGATATTTAAGCTCAAAATCAAATGAGGCCAATTGGGCTGCCCAGCGTTGTTCTGTAGCGCCAATTTTTGCAGAGGACAAATGACTGAGTGGATTATTGTCTGTGTAAACAATGCAGCGGTGGCCCAACAGATACTCTCGAAATTTCTCAGTCATTGCCCACTTAAAGGGGCACTCAAATGTCTGAACTTGCTCTACTACTGGTAAGTAACAAATGAGTATTATCACGCCATTGCCTACTGCTTATAGTGTAAGTTATGTCGAATTAGTCTAGGATGGGCAGGTGGTCGGGCTGTAGCTGTTATTTCTTTATTCATGTATTGTGTATGCAGCAAAGTAAGACCGTTTTATTTCCGTATTAGCTGCTCTGTGGCAGGTCCGTGGCAGGTGCGCCGTGGTAGCGAAAAGACTCCGGGATTGAATTGAAGTGCGGGACGAACCCGAACATCACCCATAACATAATTTTAATGGTATGTAAGTTTCGCCTCCACAACAGCGCTGTCACAAAGTACTGTGTTATGCTCCGTGAATAGCTGACGATATTAGCTGCAGCAGCAACAGCTGATAACCCTACCCCTCTCCTCTGTCTGCTCAGTGGTCAACTACTAACTTACCGTATGTATTTATTCCGTCTTCATGTTAGTTATATTTAAGAATTCCAGATACTAGACGAGTTACAGAGCAAGAGATACAGTATGTTGGTAGATGTCCGCAATAAGCTTTTTATTACGATAGATAGATATAG
>JANJYP010075738.1:0-10553 GCA_024605115.1 Rastrelliger brachysoma
GCTCATTTCCAACATCGCAGCAAGCCGAATGTCTATTTATGAACCATCTGACACATAAAGTGGAAGACAGTATAAATGATTTCTTGAGAATCCACTGTTCTCCAACTCCTGTGAAGGACTTTTCAAATATTTGATGCGCTCAGAATGGAAAAAAAAAGAACTTAATTGCCTGGCTGGTAAGACATGTGGCTTCCATTAGCTTTATGTAAATAGGCAGCTGGCACATTACCATCACATTTACAGTAACGTCTGACACCACTTCACACTCATATTTATTGTGGCTGAGAACATTTTTTTTTTCCTATTTTTTTCCACCCTCCCCAAAAATGGATGCACTTTGTTATTAATGCAGCCAAATTAGCTGCCCAGATTTTTATGTTAGCACAATCATTATTACTACATCAACTAAGTGGAACTAATGATGGGGAAAATCAGCTCCTCACTTTACAGTAGCGTATTTAGTTTTGCCGGCGTTTAATATAAGTGGAGTTTTAATGTTTTCTAGATGGCATTTCAATTCAAAGTGGGTGTTTAAAGATGGCATGAAATGCAAATTAGAGCTCAGATCATGACACTCAGCTGGGATTAAACGGGAAACACTGCGAAGATGTGCTCCGAATGTTGACTTTTATACAACTGCGGAAAATGCTGACACCATATTTAAGGTAATAAAGTAACAAATAAGCAGAGGTGAAATAGCAGCTTCTGACACAGCAGTGAGATGCTGTGGGAGGTTAGAACCGTTTAACTTATTTGCACAATACCGAAAATGGAAAATGAAACTTGGAGAAATATCCAACAGGTATTATAAGAGATCATACAGTTAAAGCAGATTTGCGGGCAAAGCCAGAACAAAAGCAGCAGAGCTTATTGTGTTGAAAAAAACTGTTGAAAAAACAAAATCTCTGGAGCAAAATGATTATTTGACTGTAGTTTTACATTCACAACAGAAGGGATTAGTAGAAAGAGATGAAGACTTTCTGAGCATGTTCTCTATAAAGCTCTGGGGAACAGTTCACTAAAGTAGTAGGAATTGGAATACACGGTAAGCATTACTGCCTCATACTGTAAGTCTTGACAGTCGAGACTGGATTACCAACTGACCAATTTAACAAAGTAGACCCCTGCCTGAGGCCTCCAGAACTCCAGAGGTTTCTGGCTTCAGGCTGCACACCACAGCAGCATATTAATCAGGGGATTTTTCAATGGAATCATGATCTGTGGGCTTACTTGTAAATCTTCCACTTTCCAAGATCTACAAACTTCCACACACATATTGTCACCACTCACCAACAACAGTGTGTCTGGACAGTGCTGACCTTTGAGGAAATGGAGAGCTAAATAAAATTGGAGACAGCTATCATGGACTGCTCCACAACACACAACATGGTTTGAGACAGTTGTGAGACAGGCATTAATGGTATGAATATGAAACTCTAGAAGCACTGTCCCACAAGTGATGGAGCTGATGAGCTTACTAACTAAATAAGTAGCAAGCTAGTTCGATTAGGAAGCTTAATGTGAGTAGCTGTGCACCAAGCACTCATTTATTGCTCTCTACAGTATCTTACTCAATAATGAGTAGTAAATGAAAACACTGAAACAAATGGTATGATGGTAAATATGAAGGGTGATTTCAAATACAGCCTGTGAGTGTTTGAGTAGTGCTGCTTTTTTTCTAGCTGGCTAGCTTGTTAGCTCCAGTTGTTCACTGCCTAGCACCTAACTCCCCTTGTGGTGAGATTGATGAGTAGTGCTAGCGATTTCCTAAGTGGCTAACATTTTAGCTCCAACAGTTCACTGTCTAGCACTTAATTAGCCACAAAATGACCAAGCTACTAGCTCTGCCTGTTACACAAGGATGTACATATGCTACGGCAGCACTTTGTGGTGAGTAGTGCTAGCATTTTCCTAGCTGGCTAACAATTTTGCTCCAGTATTTCACTGTGTAGCAGTAAATCAGCCTCAAAATGACCAAGCTACTGGCGCCACCTATTGTACACGGATATAAATATGCTACCATAACACTCTGTTTTTGTGTGTGTGTGTGTGTGTGTGTGTGTGTGTGTGTGTGTGTGTGTGTGTGTGTGTGTGTGTGTGTGTGTGTGTGTGTGNGTTGTAATAGTTTAACAAAGAAATTAAGTGTACCATTAGCTGACATGGTAAGGTCCTGCTCCAAGTTCAGATGTTTATCTTATGTCCATATCTAGTTTAGAGTTTGGTTTAATTATTTAAATTTTATTTTGGTGTTTCATTTTTATTAAATTTTTTTAACTTATTATATATTTAACTTATTTCAGTCTTTTGAGATACATTATCTGCCATATATATATATATATATATATATATATATATACATAAATTCCTAAATGCATGCGTTTAATCATGTTAGCACAGAGTAAATGTGTGTCAGTTGGTATTAGAGAAGAGAGAAAGTGCAGAGAGAGTTTAAACGCACCAAGCTGCCCATTTTTGCCCGAGGGCCTTGTAGCAGCTTAACCCAGCCACATTCACACTGCACACAGATAAAAAGTGAAGACCATTTATTTTTTTGGCCGTTTCTTGGAGGTGTCACCCTCTGAAGTCTTTGCGCCAGTTTCATTTCCTCTGACAGCTTCATTGTTCCACGCATTCCTTTGAAAGCTCCGAACTGTCACTGGCAGTGCTTTATTCCAGGGAGTGTGGCAGGTCGCAGGGAAGTTAAATGGGTTAATTGGTGCTGACCTGCGTGTGGACAGGAAACACAATGCAGAAGTGACACAGAACACGCAGGGCAGGATTCAGCAGGAACAACGGAATAAGGGTTTTAAGATGTTCTAGTGGAACATGAGAAAACACACAGACTGCTCCATGATTGCAGTTGTAAAGGAGTAAATCACACTCAGCACAGGCTCCCTTTTTCACCTGATCTGTTTGTCTCCAACACACACACAAACACACAATCGAGTCTCCTGCGAGTGGCGAGCAGCAGTCACGAGGAGGGAATGTGTGAGGGGAGAATGACACAGCAGCCATCTATCTCTCTCTTTCTCCCTCTGCCTCTTCTCTTTTTTTTCCTCCCCTCCTTTCTCTCCTTTATCACACTGGTGTGCTGTTGTGATGCAGGGAGGATGGAGTCTGTGCAATTTTTAAATTTTTTTTTTTTTTTTTTTTTGTGGAGCACCAGTGCCACAGCGGGTTGTTATTTTCTAAGATTACAAGATGGAGGAGAGAAACACACAAACAACAGGATTAATGTCAGTGTCGGATTTCGGGGAAGCTGATCGAATTCATCAGCAACTGAGATTCATTTCAGTTGAATCCAAAAGCACTTTTCATCTTGTTTTTTAGTAAGCACTTCTGATTCCAAACTGCTGCATATGTCTTCACGTTTACCTCATTGGACTCTCTAATGTGTCTATAGGCTCCATAATGAAACTTGAGCAGTAACCATGTGTTAACATCAAGTATTTGTGCTATCTTGACTCAAATATGTTGTTAGGAAGGCAACATTTAAATCAAGCTTGATGTTGTCTTACACATGAAAGAATGAAGCCAGTCTCCTCCACACAAGGTGTACATCTGTTATTGGATATGTGCTCAGTATCAGCTGACTCCCCAAAGCCTAGGTTTCAGTTGTGTAACTTAAAAAGTCAAATGGATGCAGCCCTGTGTACCTCTATTTACAGTTTTATGTTGTGAATTGTGTTGAATAGTCTTAAAATAGTTAGATTTTACTTCAGTAACCTCTTCAAAATGTTATTTGTGACATTCCCTACATATTTTCATACATTACTCCTGACCGTGATTTATGTCACATTTGGTTTTTTTTCCATCTGCTGCTTGTGATCACCTTTTCCATCCAACATTTTACCCAATATCACGCATATAATATAACATGCAGTGTTAACCAACTGGCAGAGCTGGAAGGAAATGAGAGAGTTCCTCTCACACAGTTGTTTCTATACTGATGAAAAACTACTCCGAGTGGAGCTGAGACTTGGCACTTTAATGCAGTATCCATGACTTTATTTCTAATGGAATGTTCTGAAGCACAGAGGCTGAGAACAAAACATGTAACTGTACACTCACTGTAGATAACAACAGGATTTTAGAACACAAGTGTCGCCAATGAAAATACTGTATTTCAGTGGACACTTTTTACCAGAGTTACAATAGGCAACATTTTTATATGGACTTGTTTAACTTCATTGAAGGTCACACCATTTTTTCCACACTTTAGAGGGAATACTTCTTATACTATCTAATGTTTTCTGTTTACCATGAGTTGGACTTATATCTGATTATTCTAAATGACATTATCAATATAATACACATTTACCAGTTATATTAACCCTTTAATACATTAATATTCTCTTCATGAATATTGTAACGTTCAGATTTGATCTATTTCAGAGAGGTGTTTCTGGTGTTTAACCCACTTCATTTGTTGGACTGAATGGTATTTCTCAGTGTAGGCCAACACAGTCAGTTTTCACTCATTTTTGGTGTTAAAGCCAAGTGTTTTTACCCAGTCTGACTCGCAGCAAAAACAGCAGTAGCACAAGCTCTGCACATTACAAGAGAAGTGAATAAAAGATGACTAACTTGTATCTTTTGTCCCCTTGCAGCCACCAGACCCAGACAACATGCTGGGACCATCCCAAGATGGCCGAGCTCTACCAGTCTCTGGGTAAGACACACTTTCTCTCTCTCGCACTCACACTCACACAAACGCGCTAACATTGAATGAAGTCATGGATTACTTGACTGTGAAACAAGCTGCCGCATCACTTGGTTATACATTACAGTGCTGAATGAAGATGAAATGAAGAAATTACCAGGCTGTTAGTCTCGCTTCAGTTAGTCAAAGTAAAATTGTGGATATAAACAGAGCATCTCCTTCCTCTTCATGTCTGACTGTGTTTGTTTTCCAGCGGACCTCAACAACGTCAGATTCTCAGCCTACAGAACAGCCATGAAGCTCAGACGCCTGCAGAAGGCTCTGTGCTGTAAGTACACTTCTCTGTCTGTAAATATATGTATACATCTCTTTCTATATATATATATGTGTGTGTGTGTGTGTGTGTCACATAGGGTTTTTGTCTCCTGGTTCAAGCACAGCTCTCTCATTACAAGTGCCCTCCTACACTCCTCCTTTGTACGTCATTTTCCTCCATCACTCGCCATCTCTCTTTTTTCAAGCTCACCTCATTTGCCATGTTTGTCTTCTCCATCCACCCCTTCTCCCCTTCACTTCCTCCTTTGTGTAATCTTTTTTTTTTATCTTTCCTTTTTCTCCTCACTTCTTCCATCTTTCCCTCTCTGCTCTGTGTGTGTGTTTGTGCGTGTGCGTCCATATGCGTGTTTACTCAGCGCTCCATTCTCTCTCCGGTGGATCTGTAAAGTGTGAGCCGCCTACAAGCTGTTATGCGTGTAATATGTTTTTTAAGGTGCATAGCTGGCTGCAGCCGTACAGTACCCAGGCACTATTTATGTTCCACAGGCTTTCTAAATATATAAACAAACAGGTTTGGTGATTAACCCCAGGGAAACAGCAGTGTTGTTGCATCTTTAACTCCTTACTCACTTTATTTTCTGTTGTAGACTAAAACGCCTGCTTCTTTTTTTCTATCATCTTCTTTTTTTTTACTTCATTTAAATCTCAATGTCCATTTTTTGTAGAAATCCATTTGACTACAAATAGGCATTATAATACAATATAGAACCTTTACTGTCCATGCTCTTTAAACTGCATATGCATGAAAGGAAGGGAGAAAATTAAATGTTAAAAAAGGGATAGAGAAGATAACAAGAGGAAAATGATATTAGTGACACGCATAGCAGTAAAGTGCATAATGGCTCAACACTAGTCAATGTTATTATATTAACAATGGATCAAATGACTGTGTAATGTAGAATTGAGCCATATATCAATTTAAGAGATGATTTTCCTTTATTCCGTGGTGGGAAAATTGATAGCATTACAGCAGCAAGTAGATAGAAAAAATAGAACAAGCATCAGTCAAAAGAATAAAGTACACAAGCAATAAAACGTAGTGATTAAGTTAATTTAAATTTTTGTTTTTGACTGATGTGAAAAATGTCAAAATAGTTCAAATCAAGTTATTACAACATGCATAGAATGATTTATTTTCTAAACTAGCATAAATGTTGCTACTCTATTAGCCACTATGAGTCAAGACAGTCCCAGAAGCTGTGACCTTATTGGTTACACTACACTGAGCTGTGCTTTGTGCAGTTTACAGGGACTGCGGTGACTCCAGGCTTCTGTCGCACCGAATTTAACAGGAGTCAACTCAAAGATTCAATTTAAACAGGAGAGGCACACTGAAAATAAGTCTGCACTCTGGTTATGAGAAGCTCGAGTGTGGGAAAGCCAGCTGAACTGCTTCCAAAGTAGATGACTTACAGTAGCAGCAGACTATGTTATGTTGAATTCAGTTGGACTGTGAGGAACACACTCCAAATGCTTGTGTTCAGCTTGTGTCTCTGGAGGTAGTCCATGGTAGATTTAGAGTTATGTTGAGAAGCCCTTCTTTTTGCAACTACAGCTTTTTTTAACCTACAGTGTGATGTTTGCTTCAAAAAAATATTGGAATCTGTTCTTCTCCACCTGTGCAATGTTTCTTGTTCCACTGGCTGCAACACAAGTCTAAAGTATGATAGATCCACCCCCATCTTTAACAGTTGGCCAGGTGTTCTTTTCATGACATTGTGCTCCTTTTGTTCTCCAAACATATCTTTGCTGATTGTGGCCAAATGTTTTTTTTTAATTTTTTACTTCAACAGTACTTGTGTCCAAAATGCGTCAGACCTCTGTAGATGTCCTTTTAGAAACGTCACACATTGCATTTCATGATGAGGATGATTCAGGGAGTGTGTTATTCTAACTCTTAGGCTGTTGCCACATGTGTTATGTTTCATGTTGTCCATCCGCCCCATTCTCATGAACACTATCTCAAGAACGCCTTGAGAAAATTTTTCAATTTTGGTACAAACATCCACTTGAACTCAAGGATGAACTCAGTAGAATTTGGTGGTCAGAGGTCAATGTCACTGTGACCTCAAAAAAAAGAAAGGTTTTCATCATTCAAGAATTATTTCTCTTGTAAAAGTTTCTAAGTGCAGACATAGCTCAAACTGGCAGTTAGTTTGATTTCACCATAAAATAATCAACACATGCCTTATTATTTGTTACATTCACTACACATATTATACAAACATGTACATTTCCACATTGTAGACAGACATCTTTTGATGTTTGCATCTTTGAGCCCTTACATCTGCATACAACTGTACACTAGTGATAGCTTTGCAGGGGATGCAGGACTTTTAGTATTGTTGCTGAATTGTCCAAAAAAAGAAGAAAAAATACATTTCAATCTTTCATTTTGTAAGCACAGAAAAATCCCTCAAGCCCTCATCAGAGTCATTTCCAGTCACAGTAGGCAGCTCCAATGTAAACTGTGTACTCTCCTCTGCTGTACACTCAACATCTGACTAGCAAAGTTAGAAGCCAGCTGATGAGCACAGCGGAGCGTTGAGCAGATATGTTTCTCAGCAGAGTGAAGGATGATAATGGACTCCAATTCAATTCAAGTGAATAGAAACATGACTGCAAATGAATATTAATGATAGTGAGTGTCTGCTGGGTGCGTAAATAAGCAGCTGTTTGCTAACATGTGTAAACTTGATTAGGTCATGTAGTGTGCAGGCTCAAGTGGCCACAGAAATCAATCAGCGCAGCTTTAAGCAGAAGCTTTACCCAAGTGACATTTGCTTCTATAGCATCATGTTTTTAAGAATTCAAGAAGCATCAACCTAGCATACAGGTTAAGATGATGATAATAAAAGCATAAAAAAGCACTTACAAATATGTCATTAGTTTGAATTCATATGAATATAACCCACATAACCTTTTCTTTCAGTAAGTTATAAAAGTGGCATTATTGTGTGTACTTTACTGTGCTTGCACATTAATCCCCACTATACTGTTTATAAAAATGTAGATTAGAAAAGGTGGAGTCTTCTCTTGTGCTGCCCACCACAATGGATGTTCTTGGATGCAGAAAAAGGAAGCAACTTGTCCGCCAAAAAGCACAAGTTGACTTTTAAATTTTGAAAAGTCACGAAATTCACAAACTTGCAAATAACATATCTGAGAGGCTCTGTTTATTCAGAGCTCCTCTCCTCAAAGAATATTGAAAAGCAAAACATATCCTGTGGTAAAATTCCTTCATACCTCCATTCCATTAATCTGAGTAGTTGCATGTATGTATTTATGTATGTTTGTATGTATTCAGGTGATCAAACCACACAAGGATCGTTTAGACCTCCTCTCACTATTAACACCTCTGTCCTTTCTCTGTGTCCTTCAGTGGACTTACTGAATGTTAAAGATGAATAATGTGATACTTTATTGATCCCCGGAGTGAAGTCACCTTCTCACTGCTGTCCTTGAGCAACGTGGAGCTCAAGGCCACTTTGAACGTAAGGGTTTGAACCCGCTTGCTGCAGTTGAAGGACGGTCTCAGCACAGCTTGCTGCCTCACATGCGCACACATTAAAAAAAAACCTCCTCTCTTCTCCCCTCTGATTGTTTCCTGTAGTGGACCTGCTGAGCATGCCGATGGCGTGCGAGGTGTTTGACCAGCACGGCCTGAAACAGAACGAGCAGCTGCTGGACATCTCCCAGCTGGTCACGTGTCTGACCAGCCTCTACCAGCGGCTGGAGCAGACGCACTCTCACCTGGTCAACGTCCCGTTGTGTGTGGACATGTGCCTGAACTGGCTTCTCAACGTCTACGACACGTAGGTGGAGCGCACACTGTACACACATGGAAGAGTTTTCAGTCTTTGATTTATGAGTCAGTGATGTTTTTTTGTGTCCAAGTGGTTTAGTCAAATTTAAAGGGGTTCAAATGTGAAAATAAACATATGAATAACTTACACACATTGTTTATTGTGGACCCAGCATCAGCATTTCTATTTTTAATCCATTTAGAGAGAATATATTAGAGGATTATGGTAAAAATGTCTAAGTGGTGTAACCATAAAAACTTTGTACCAAATAATTCAACTTGCTTCTTTCTCAATAAAACACCTAGTTTGACATGATCATACATTACAACTTTATATATGAAATAAAGATAATGGAATACAATGGTTCTAAATATTACATTTAATCTGGAGAATCATGTCAATCATGAACCATTTACACCTTTACTGTCCACTTAAACACACTGGGTGATAAAATATTGAATATGTATCATTCTTTTGTGGTTACAGCATTTGACATTTTCAGGAGCATTCAGTCTTACTTTTGGTAAAATAGTGTAAATGTCATTTCAAATGACATAAAACCAACAAAAATATTAAATGTACATTTTAACAAACCTGATGCTAACTAGTTTGAACATAGTTTACTATCTTATTTGTCACTCAGTCTAACCAGATTGAACATTTTTCTTGTGTTTTGTTGCTTGTTAGTGGCCGCACAGGAAAGATCCGAACTCTTTCATTCAAAACTGGAATCATCTCACTCTGCAAGGCTCACCTGGAGGATAAATACAGATGTAAGTTAAATACACTGCAGGGATTTTTTTTTTTTTTTTTTTTGCCTGAGCACTCTCCTGTCTTTTTAAACGATTTCTGAAAATCAGCAGGCCTTCAAACTCAAGTGGGATGAAGTGGATGATATTTGAGGGGTTGCCCTGGAATTTGAGCATGCTTAACATGTAAATGGGGCAGATGATAATAGAGGCATGAGAAATATGTTGAGCTTTTTTAATTAAAAGCTGCTGTGGGTGGCTTGCAAAAGGCCATACCACCCACCCCTATGAGCTCACACACTGACTCAATCATTTTCATGCATATGCATCATTTTTATTGCTAAAACTATTAGATGATGAAGTGATTAGTTGAAAATGAATTGCAAACCATTTCTACAGTCTATAATCATTTCAGCTACTTTATTTAGCGAAAAACCCAAACTGGTCTCTGGTTTCAGCTCCTCTAATGTGCAGCTTACAATGCACATCTTTGAGTTTTGGAATGTTGGTCAAACAAAACTAATAATTTAAAGATCCTATGTTGAGCTCTAGCATTTTTCACTATTATTTGATATTTTATAGACTTGACAATGGGGAAAAAAAGGAGGATTTTTTTGGTCAGAGCACAGTAGCCATGATGTGTCCATTTGTGCAGCAGACGCCAGTGCTTCCTTTTTACATAGGAAACAACGGACGCTGAGGTTTTTGATGAGCATCACGCCTTGAGAAGTGAGTCACCTCCTAGTAGGGAAAGCGCTCACACTGAAAAAACAACATTACTGTGGCTCTGTTAAACAGCAACACTTTAAGTTCCCGTCACTGAAAACTACGCCCTGTTGAACTCCACTGTCCTTATTTCAACTTCATTTCAAGTCCCTCCTATTAAGATAAAATCCAGATGTGCTTTAATACTTTTTCCCTTTCGCTCAGCTATGTATACACTTTAACTCCTGTCACCATAGGAACAGGCTGGACCCGCCCGGTAGAACACTTGTTAAA
>JANJYP010075767.1:0-14517 GCA_024605115.1 Rastrelliger brachysoma
GCAGCCGTGGAAAGAAGTGTTCACTCGTCCATCCACCATCAGCCAGCCATTAAGTCAGCCACAGCCAGAGAGATGATGAGGCAGTCGGTGGGCTTTTGATTGTTCTTACTGATCCACAGGGCCAAAATAACTAGTATATTACCCAGACAGCAGTTGACAGCAATGAGCACCTCCGCCACCGTATAGATCCATTTACTCACATCCATTGTGTGTCCTGTCTAAATAACGTTTGATGTGCAGCCTATGAGCTAGAGCATGAACACACTGTGCTCTTTGAGAAAGTCCTCAGCCTCTTAGTAGTTAAATATTCCTCCTCTAACTTGTAGATTGCAGTCGTGTAACGAAACTACCTTAGGGAACATCTTTTTGCCAAACAGAGGAAGTCACAAAACCACAAAGTCTGCACTTTCAGTATAGGTGCTCCGGAGTAGGTGAGTAACCACAGTATGAATTCTGGTATACACATTGGCATGAAACTACATTTCTACTCAATTGGGCATCTTGTTGCAAGTGCTGTCACTTACAAACCTTTCCAATTTTGGATGGATGGTCAGTGATATCAATTTAAACAGACCTAAGAGATATGAACAGGTATCAGAGACATGATAATGACTTCAAAGGTTCAGATCTTTCCACATTTATAACATACTACCTAAACAACAATAATATTCCTATTTATTGCCAAGCAAGTGAAAGTTAATAACTAAACAATATTCTCTTCTTTTTATGATTCAGTTGTCTTAAAGTGGATGTTCTCTTAAAGGACACATCGACATTGATGTATGCTCAATTTCAATCTTCTGGTTAAAAAAATAAGCAATCTTTTATCTTGTAATTGTGGTTAATTTGTCAGATAAAAGATTTGTCACATATTCAGAGTATTTCATATTTCACCAAGTACTGTGCAGTTGATCTTTCAATTGTTAAATCTTTAATACATTTGAGGTTTGGATATTGCCACAAAAATCAGAATCAGTTCCCTGTAAGAGCAACATCCTGTTTGATGTTGACAGCAAACATAGCGAGTAGCAGTATGAGTACAAGAGGAGCTTTATTAAATATGCTGTATGCAATTGTGTCTAATGGTGTGTCCTTTGTGTGCCTACTTGCTATTTTAAACTTTCCCCCACCGGCTCTCTTTCACTTGTTTGTTTACTTCTATTCTGTTTTTATAACCTATGAGTAAAAAAGTGATGGCAAAGTAAAAAGATTGAAAAAAAACCCATTAAAGTGATGCACAGATATTTTTTTATGTCTACATTACATTTAAACCATTGTTTTTTCCCAATTTTGTTATTTTCTAGATTGCAATTTTTCCTACATGATAATCATATTTTTAGTTTAAATATTTTGATACAAATATTAATGTGATTAGGACATCTTTTACTGCCATTAACAAAATAAACTATTTAATAACCATACCAATAATCCACACTCTTCTTATGTTTCCAGCAAGAAGTGAGTGTCCTGATTTCCTTGTTGCAAAGCTGGTCAACTACGCTGACCTTTATGCTCTTTAGTGGAAAGCAATGTGATAAAATAAGAAAATTAGGAGTTGCATGCACCCAATGACAATGTTAATATAGTGAAATACAGCAGTAATATACACACACACACATTATCATCAGTTGTACTTTGCGTTTAGTGATGGTAACCACGGTGAAGAACACGATAATTACACATAAATGAACCCACTCATAGGCAATGATGGGATAATAATGAATATAACTTTAAATGTATTTGAATAAGTCTGCATGTGTTTTTTTCCAGTCTTTGTTGATACGTGGCTAAATATTAACATCACCTTTGACCTTCAACTCAGCAGCAGTGTCATTCTTTCTCCTGGTGACGAGGAGAAACCTTTGAGGTGAAATACTTGTGATGGTATTCTTTCAGTTTACCTTACACCACTGCAATCTCACATAATTATGTTTATTTATGTGCAGTAGATATCATTAAAAGCTGAATGGAGGCATATAGATACACAAATACAGTAATAATTTAGTGTCACTGTCACTTGCTATGATTTGCCATTTTTTTAATGGTTTCCATTCTTATAGTGTGAACCTGTCAAAGGGCGTACACTAATGGACAGAGAATAGAGGAATATGGATTCATAGAGAGTGCATTGTTGCTGGAGGAAACTGCTTATTATGAAAAGCATGATGGACAATGAACAATGACCCTCTTTCCTGAAGGATTTTGGTTTTGCAAGTCCTGTCTGCATCTTTTTTACTCACCTAGATGTATCAAAGCCAGTTCTGAGCTTAGTGCATGATTGGCAGCACAGGAAGAGGGCTAGGCTTGCACGACCACCTGATAGAAAAAAGTGGCCCTCTTTGTGGTCAATGCTGTAGTCAAGGGCACAACTAACAAATATATTCACTCACAACAATATTTTTGAAGGGAATTGATTACTGTTCCTAAAATCTAAGGCTTTAAAGCCCAATAAGACTCCTTTTGTCCATAATTTAGTATATACATGTTTAATACTGTAGCAACCGAAGTCCAAGGCATTCGCTTTGTTGATCCACTTTTCCTCCCCTATCAGTTTTGCAGCACTGATGATAACATTCTAGTATGTCCACCTTTGTCCCTGGTGGGCAGTATTTTATATTTAACATGGTGGCTAGAAGTCCAGACAGTGTAAACATGTCACACGTCAGTCGGTGAAGTTAATGTTAGTTCAAGCAAATCGGTCATTAGGTGTCATTAGTCAGATATCATAACTTTCAGTCAGCTAATGCTACTTTTGCCAATGTCACCACACAATTAGCTTTTATAAATGAATATAATGACAGTTTTGAATGTAATGATTTTAAAATTACTGAGTAGCCTAATGTCAAGTAAATCACTGCAGTAATAGCCTATCTTACTCAATATTATAATTTCTTATTCAATTTTTTTTCTCTTCTTTTCTTTATATGACAAACCCTGAATGGACCTCATTAACAAGCAAATGGTAAAATCATTTACTCAGATTCTTTTTTTAAATCAAATATGCAGTTAGCAATGTTTCTCAAATTATTCAGTCATAGTAACCCCTGTTATTAAGCAAATATTTTACAAGCACTTCTGCTATGGATCCCTCCCCAATTAAAGGCATTTGAGAGTTTGAGGGGCAATTCTGGAGCATTATGATTAAGATTGTACATTTCATTATTATTACATGTATTTTATTTTATTGTTTTTTGTATTTCCCCTTTGTTTTATTTAGCCAAATTAAAATAATGAAATGTAGAACAGTTTTGCAATACAGACAGAAATGCTTGAAAATATTGATATTAAGGAGCAAAGTTTAATGTGGAGAAACAGAGTCTATATTTAAACTGTTTAATGATGTATTTAGCCAGTTGTTGGAAAAACCAATTGAAAACATGTGGATTTTTTCAGGTGTGGTGATACAGGCTTGTGGAATCAGATCAAATATGTGGTCTGACTGCAAGTTAACTTCACAGAGCTGTCACATGGTAACTTGGATTTAGGCAACGGATATTGGATCATGTGTTTTATATTTAATGACTGACCAGATCTAAGTCAATGTAGCGGTTATGTGAAGTTAATGAAACATCTTGAGAATATCATAATAAGCACAACAACAACACAATATCACTGACGGTGTGTCGTTGTTGAATCTGAATTATGTGTATTAATGTCATTTCAAATAATTTTTCACATTATACTACAGCTCTATGGTAAACAGACGAAAACACTTTTCACAACACAAACTTATTAAAAACAGATGTAACTAATAATATTAATAATGTGAAAACTGGCTCACTGGTGCAACTTAGTGACACGGCTAAATACAGAGATACCATTACTGTCAATATAACATAAAGCTTCAATGCAACAGTGACACGGCAAAAAGTGACTTGATAAGCTTTGTGAAGAAGGGGTTAATGCAGGCCTCCGATATTAGACTGCATTGTCATGTCATACTTGTGATCTTTAATATGCTCCACAGGTGCAAGAATTAAAAAAGTGAATTATTAATAGAAACAGGGGAACAGATGAATTGGCAAAGAGCGGATGTCTGAGACTGACTTATGCAACATCCTGCCCCATTTACATGTACACAGATATTTTGAAAAATGGTGACCTTTCAACCTGTGTTTACACACAAATGGAGAATATTCAACTCTGAAAGTGATTCTTTTTGAAAACTCCAGCTGGAGTGGAGAGTTTGGAAAACTTCATTTGCATGTAAGAAAGAGTTTTAGGCAGCCAATGTCACAATATGCTCCAGAGAATGCACCTGTGCAAAAAGTGCAACCAGTGTTGGCTATGGTGATCATGGATACACAGGTTAGTGTGAATGACAACTTTTCTGAAAACAGATAGATGTGTATGTGTTTTTTTAAAAACAGAGAGGGTGAAATGTCCGTTTATGAAAATACCCGGCCATGTGTAAACATAGCCACTTTGCCCAAGCAGTATGATTGGTCGAAGCTGAAAATATCCTGCTCACCACAAAGCAAATGTTTTCCAATGGATAGTGGCCAGGCGCTAACCACAAAGTGAAATGATGTGTAAGTGGATGGTTACTAGGCTAATCTCCACTCTAAACTTCATCAAAAAGTGCATGCAATGTAAACTGTGCTTGTGTACAACTCAATATTTACTCTCATAAAATGCCAATAAAATGATATTCTCATGAACTTCACACTGTGAAATATGTCCAATATTACATATAATTGTGGTGTATAGTTATTTTCATTGATACACATTACTGTTTGTTTATTTATTTAAGGACTTGTGTTGTGTGGTTATGTGAGGGCAAGTCAGGTGAGACAAAAAGACACATTATGGTCCTTTTGTGAGTTGATATTGATATAGTAGTGCAAATTTACAAACAAAATTTCAATTAAATTAGCACAACTTAGCTGGCGCATTAGTCAAGAGCTGGCAAAGCGCCTGGCTGTCTGGGGGCAGATAATTCAAGCATGGCCACTTAAACTAATCCAGGCTTGACAGCAGCCACTTGCTTTTATTTAAGGCTTCTTTTACAAACAATGTTCACTCAAATAATATTTTCAATCTTAGATTGTTTAATAAAATATAAATAATAAAGCCACTTTTTTTTTTATTACTGCTGGCCAAGTGATGGAAGTTGCTCTTTAGCGTATGCTGCGGTTGCCTAGCAACGCCAACGTTGAGTAATGGCTCGCCTCTGCTTCAATAAAGAAGGCATTAAAATAGTACAGCTAATTTAATAAATTAGAATACAAATAAATAATTAGAACAATATTGATGTGTGTTTTGAGTTTCTTAAAACATCTGGTTAATTTAAAGTGTGTTTATATTTTTTTGTGTTTTTTAGACGGCGCTACAAACCGGTGTTATGGTTTAACTGGTGATCATGTTAACTGGTGACTTTTTCCACGTTTAAGATACGCTAGCTATTAGAAGTGAATGGGTCATTTGAACACAACTGAATTCATATATGGTTATATACTTCGATATTAAACATGGATGAGTATGTATTTAAAAGGGGATAGAACTACAAAGGCTATTTACCATAGCTATTTACGCGAAAGTCACCAGTTAACACGGTCACCAGTTAAACCACAACATCAGCTTGTCGGCGTTAGGACCCAGGTGCGGGGCGCCCAGCAGACACCGGTTGATGAGATGGTCCACTCGGCATCACACATCTTATTACTCGACAAAGAGCTGGTGTGCTCCTCGGACAGAGTAGTCGCAGGTAAACTTATCGTATAGTGAGGGTGGACCACGCAACACCAGATAGACAAGAACATTTAATTTCATTTTATATTTTTTGCATTACATCCTGCACCGTGGCAAGAAGACCCAGTCGCTTGTCTCACCGGCGGCAACCATGAGCCAGAGGTTCACCGTCTCCAAGAGCGACGGCGACCGGCGCCCCTCAGACATCCAGGGGGAGGTGAACCAGCTGTTTGAGGGAGACGAGCCCGCGACCAACAGCGGAGCAGAGGGGGAGGATGCAGCCGGTGCCGAGACGGTGGTGGTGCTGAAAGGTAGGATTCACACTCACACCGGCTTCTTTTACCCCTAATACTGTTTGTGTTAGCTATTGGCTATGTGCTAGCAGTGACACCTCTCTGTCTATGGATGGACAGATGTGTGTGTGTGTGTGTGTGTGTGTGTGTGTGTGTGTGTGTGTGTGTGTGTNATTTAATGTCCACGCAGGACACGATCTGGGCACTATAACAGAGAAATTCCAATTTGTTTTCTTCTATATTTATATTGTAATATGTGCATTATTGGATGCATGGTTATCTCCCTCCCCACCCCCCCAAAACATAAAGGGGGTATGTTTAGATTTGTTTTCATATGGTCTGCTAACTTAATTGGGCATGACGCACTGTTGCATACATTCAGACACGTGTTTTGTTACAATGCATGTCGTCACTGGTCTCTCTGAAGGGCATCAGTTTATTCCCTCTATTACCCCCTCAGCTGTTAGACATCATCTTATTTGATATTCACATGTGATTCAGAGGGTTTATGTATACTTAATGAAATTCAAGCGGGCAGGATTTTATCCTTTACATATGATTTGATTTGCCACTTGAAACCACAGCAGGGTGACCACTTGCTTCCCTGGTGTTAGAAAAAGGAGATGTCAATGTCAAGTATGCTTCAATAATGGAGGCAGGCTTGGATGAACTGTACCAGCAAATGATTTTATAAGGTGATGATGGCTCGAAAAGTGTTTTGCTTCACTTTAGTGCATATTTACGTAATAAAACAGTAGTTCTGTACAATTATTATGCTCATTTCACCGTAGATGAAAAATCCTACTCAGCCAAACCTATTGTACTGTCAGCACTAAAGTAAGTTAAGGCAATTGCTTCCAATGTCTGAGTAGTCCAATATCTGCCTCCTGGGAAAACCAGTGCTTTTGTCTTTCAATCCTGTCTCCAACTCACCCTTATCAGTTCCTGTCAGTCTGAATTGAACGTAGCAGTGCAGAACAAATGGCGGCTGAAATTCCCATTGGGTGCGGGATGGAGGTTTCTAACGGTGCCAATGATTAGCATTAGCAAAAGTGCAATCATTCAGGTCCAGTCAAGTGCAAATAAAGATTTATCTAGAAATTAATCAATACATTCATACCATGCTGAGCTTATGAAGGCTGCTACATCAATGACATTTCTGATGAATTAGCCAGATTCTCATAAATTTCTTTATTGGGGCTCTAAATGTGCTGCTCCTTAATTTCTGTACTTTTCTCTGTAGCTTACTAAGTATTGTGGCCTTAGGCAGGTATTTAGTTTAATCATTTATTCATCAGTCAAAACTGACCAGCATTGTTTATTTATTATGGAACAATAATAAAAGTTGTGAATTACATCTTATCATCACAACAGACTATTTTACTATCTTTTATACCTGTTTCTAGCATTATATCACTACCTTCAGTCTTTATACTATACATACTGTTCTCTCTGGATATATTATATCACCCTCTACTCTTGAGAGCATTCTCGTTTCGCTAACGTGATTTCCACTTGTTAAACAGCCGGCCACTCAGGCCAGTAATGGAGGCTTTTAATTATGAGTCCAGCACTCCCCTTTATAGCTATGCATGACTACAGGAAACCTTCAGTTTTCCAAACATGCCTCCATCTCCTACAGTGCTGATGTACTATTATATATGTTAAAAAAGCCATCTCAGCATTTTCCTGCCTTCACTTTACCAAAATGTCCCCCCAGTGTCTATCAATCATTCATTCCTCGGGAGTAAGAAACGGGCTGCATGGGTCTCAGGGAACAAATCTCACCATCTCCTTGTGTTCCTCTCAAGAGATGGGGAGCGATTTGTTGAAGGACTTCCCCCCACTTCATGTATACTGTGCTTTTTTTTTTTTTTTTTTTTTGCTCAGCCGCAGCACTGTGGAGACTGTTGTCTCTACAGCCACTTTACTGGTTGCCATAGTGACACAGTACATTTTCTCCAGAGTTGTCTCTTTGCAATCAAGTGAAAACACTTGTGCAGGTACTATTATGAAATCAATCTCTTGCTGGGATGATGTGTTTTTATCTTTTGCTGTTTTTTGTGTCCTGAGTGGGTTGAAATGGTTGTAACAGAGTGAGGTAATGCTGTATAAGACATTTCTTATCGCTACTTTATATTTAATTGAGGAGTCCATTAGGAAACTAGATAGTAGCAATCATAAGTATTGATTAATCTGCAGATACTTTCATGATTTTATGTTTTGTCAGTAGAAGATGATTTCCCTGAGCTGGAGGTGACATATTCAACAATCCAAAAACACAACTATTCATTTTACTGTCATTCAAAGACAAAGATGAGCGATATCTAAGATCAGACAATATTTGGCATTTCGTGTGTGCTATATAATTGTGTTTGTGTGCAGGTCTGAATCTGTCAATCATGCCATTGTTGGCATTTTCATGCTGGATAATACCTCAGTGTTGACCAAAACCCCCTTCAGGCTTGTTTGTATTTTAGCTGGCAGACCAGAGCAATATCTAAATTCTGCGATCCTGTTTCTATTGATCCAGAAGAGGAGGTGTGAGCTCAGTTGCTTCAGTCAGCCAGCGTGGCTGATGGTAACGGGCTGCAGCAGGAAGGAAGGAAGAGTCTCATCTGGCTGCCAAGTGCCCTCTCCGCCCTTGACCTTGAAGTGGTGCAAAAAAGATATATCTTCGTTAGATCAGAGCTGGATTCAGAGGGACGGGCTGCAGATGGGCTCAGAACGGGCTCTGCCAAGAGTTGACAAAGCATAAAGTACATATTACTTATAATGCAGAAAAAGTGCGTCATTTTTGGCCGATTGTGATGCTATGCTGTGGATATAGTTTGCATTAAAACCAGAAGCTGGCATTATATTTTTCGTATTTTTAATGAACATCAGGATTATTTAAACATGTATTTTCTGGCAACAAGATGTAATTTAAAGGCAACATTGAGGTTTTATATATTTTATTAATTAATTTATTTTATAGATGAAAATAATATGGTGACCGTGTTAGCATATTACAGCTGCATAGTCACAAAGCAACATTAGCATTCATTTGGAGTCATGTTTGGGTTGACCTGAAGAATATAAGTCCAGTATTCACTCTGCCTCTAGCTCTGTTTGCCCTCTACCAACTCCTGAGGGAAATATCTGGCATATTAGCCACTAAACTCTCCACTGTGTTCACCAGCTAGCAGCTTATTTTGTCTGGCTGATGCTTCATGCTGGTAGCATACAGTGAGTTTATGATGTGGTTTTTAAGTTTTAGTAGTGTAAGTGAAACAAAACAGTGAAATTGTGGGTTGTAAATCAAAAATAATGAGCGTGAAGATGCTGAATAGCTGTGTAACTTGATCCATTGTTAGTAAAAAAAAAAAACATTTATTAGAACAGCCTTAAAAAGAGAGTTTATTCTGCTCAACTCATTTGACTTTCTCATAGTAGCTTCTTAAATGAAATGCAGATATTACATCAGTGAGAAAGTCTAAAGATACAGTCTGTGGGCAAATTTGGGTGGTCTCTTTTATAGCACAATCTATTATTGATACACTCTTGGCCTTGAGTCGTGCAGTTTCCAGCCGAGCTGCGATTTCTCAATATGAGTATGTGAGTGTAAGTGCGTGTGTGTGTGTGTGTGTGTGTGTGTGTGTGTGTATGCCTTTATATCCTTGTGCCTTTATATAATGTAAGCATTGTAGTAGAAGTAAAAAAAAAACAGAAAACAAAAAACTTGCACTTTAGACTGTAACCACCTCAACTTAATTTGTCCCCAGTGTTTTGGTCCGTGAGGAGACAGGTCAACTTGGCTGAGGTTTAATTTGTGTCAGGATGTTTTCTTTTTTTTTTCTTTGAGGGAGACAACAAGAGGAGGATGACACAGCATGTGAACACAGAGACAACAACAACCACAATCACGATCAATCAGAGATCGGTATCTGGGGTTGCTTGTCTATCCAAGTCTTTGTCTCTCAGGTGCAAAAATGTCACATCAGTTTATTTCAGGCAGGATTAGGGTGAACGTTCTTATCAGGATTATTTTCCTTGTTGGTTTTTAAAACTTTTAGCAAGCTACTGAACTGTAGAGTCAAAATTAGCAAAAAAAAGACATCACATGCACACCTGAGCTGATGCCATGCTAGCTTGTAGTACAACAGGAGTTAGTGTGACCAGTTAGCAGGACACAGCAGGTAAGAACTTAAAACGGCTACCAAGCATCAAATCTTTTAACATCTGCATACTGTTCAGGGTGAAAATCAACCCAATTTTTTTAACATTTGAGAAGTGTAAAAACACATCATACACACATTTATTTAAGCTGGACTTTTCGTAATATGACCCTTTTTTAAAAATTCTGTGCAGCTGATGCACATTTTTATATAATGTACATGTTTGACCTGTGCTTATTAAAAAAAATTACAAAATTAGAAAACATGTTGTATTCATCAGATTCTATAACATTTTCTGCTGGGTCATAAAATTGTGATTGTGAATGTCTTTTTTCCCATCAGATTAATCAAACATTTATTAATGACTAATGGGAAATGCATGAATGTAAATGGGTGTGGAGACTAATTCTTAGTCAGTATGTAAGGGTTAAAAACTGTTTAGGCTCTTGATGTGAACCATGCAGGTACTTTACTTTACTGTGAGCTCATTTTTATCCAAGATCCTTGTTACTGGACCTAATTTTCTCCAGCAGACTGAAGACCACAATGTCGGTACTGTTACCCGTTAACCTCCTGCTAGCAGTTCTGCTCTGTCATAGAGCTGAGCCGATACAATGTGCACTGTAGCATGATACCGAGGAAATGATTAGAGCAGATTGTAGAGACATTTTTAATAATTCACAATCTCATATCATCATATTGCACGCACTTAATTGTAAATGTATGAACGAAGGATCAATTTAGCAAACAGGAACATACAATTGCTGAAGCACTTCATTTCACTGTAATTTACATAGCTTGTTTGTGGTGTCATCTTGTTTGCCCGTGTCCATTAAAACCAGAGCAGGGCATTAAAATGACATGTATCATTATTATTATTTCAAGACTGAAATTATTATCCAGCAGTGGCTGCCAGTGTCTGTGCACCGACGATACTGGACTCCTGGCAGACAGAGGATTGTTTGTGTATTTATCCAGGCGTTTCTGCCCTTGTGCCGTAATGAATGCTGTGTAAATAATAGATAACCTCTTTGATATCGAGGTGCAGTCTGATGGTGAACACAGATATGGAGTCACTAAGGCGTATTGTAGATTACTCCTGTTGGAGGATTAATAAAGTAAAAAGGCTGCTGGACATGTGTTTGCATAAAAAGGAATCTGGTTTCAGATGTAAGGGTTTCTTTATTTGATAAAAGATAAATTTAAATGTAGATTGTAAATATACATTACAAACGACAGGCATCTGCAAAAATAATGTTGATTTGGGCTGTTACAATTTATTTTCATAATTAATGTGCAGATTATTTTCTAATTTTAAAACATATTTTGAAAAAGAAAATAATTTTTGGAGAACCTTGAAATAAAATGTTGTTGGTTCTGATTTTATAAATTAAAAATATTTTTAATTTAATAATCAGAATAATTGCATATTCATTTACTGTCCATCAGCTAATCAATTGTCTAATCCCTGCAACTTTGTGTTTGATGTCTCTAATTCACTAAAGAAAACTCTACTACATGATCCACCATATCCTAGTGTTAATACATTTGGTTTTATTTTTTACAGACGTGTCAGTAATGTAGAGTCTGGTTATTTGGACTCTTCAGAGCTCTGTCAACTTTCTTGAGTTGCTTTGAGAGCCCACATAACAAAGTGCTGGTTGCCTGAGCTCTTTTCTACCTGCCAAACATTGTTAATTGGCATTGACATTCACTCAAATATGAGCCAGCTTAATAACGGATTTGTTATCAAAAAAGTCAAAGTAATTTCACACTAAATGTTTATTATGTGCTTTTGTTACTCTGTAGAGAAATAACTCCTGCAGTACTGAATAAACAACTAAAAGGTTGCTGCTATAAACAAAAAGGTAATCTGTCAAAATATCAAAATTTATAGCCTGTTCTAGGTTGGAATTTGATCAAAAGAGTTGCAGTCCTGATTTTGAAGCTTTTACCTTTTGATTTGTTTTACTAACTCAGCACATCAGCAACAAGAACACGGAGAAACAATCCTACAAGGACATAATGAATACATGCAGTTATTTGAACCTGTGTGTGTGTGTGTGCGCGCGTGCGTGTGTATGTGTGTTGAGGGCTAGGGTTGATGGGAAGCAATGGGTTTGTTTTCGAAGCACCTGGTCTCTCCTTCTGTCTGTATCCCAGTTGTACTTTTCTGGTTGTCTAGCATCTGTGTCCAGATCTCACACTGTATATGAATCTAACTGATTTTTGCATATTTGTGTGTTAGCATCGGAAAATACAGAATGCTCAGCTACATTTTGGGTGTTATGCTGATCAGCAGTATTCACTACAGTGCAGCACACAAAGAAAAGTAAGTTGTTCACAACTGGAAAAAAATGTTGTTATATTTTGGAGGTCAGTAAGTGAGACAGCTCAAAGTTCATCTTGGAAAACTAATAATTAAAGGGACATTTTTCCAACTTCTCAACCAGCATTGTACAGTATCATCACAGTATGGCTGGTATATGCAAATCAATACTGTAGAACTTCGCTTCATGTTGCCTGTACATAAAACTCCTCAAATGTCTGCTGTGTGATGCATCATCAGATGGATAATGGAGAGATAGACTGTAAACTAGTGATACCTTAAATGACTGTAAAACTCCCCTATCCCGTGACATACTAGCAACAGGAAAAAGCAGATACAAAATACTACTAAATCCTTTAATATATCAGTATATCTGGAGGAAAACTGGTTTAATGAGAAACATCAGAAGCATCTCTCTCTGGATGAGGAAGAGGCCACCAGACAGCCAAGCTAAGCTAAGCTTTACAATATAATGTCGGAGCAGAGATTACATAAAAGAAATGCAGCTCAAAGAGCTTTACAACAAAAAAACGATGCTGCAGAGCAGACACACACAAATTTGCTCCGCTGTTGTTGAGCCTAGAGAGGAGTAGATGGCCCCTCACAATCAGCAACCAGCAAATCCTGGGAGCGATATAGGGCTAGGCAATATAGATACAATCAAATCTCTTAATAATTTTGATTCAATACCTACCGGTAAATACCACAGCAGTGTTGTACGTATTACTATTGATGCTCTCATAAAATAGTTACACAATGAGATGTTTCACAAATAATCATCAGTAATTTAGAAAGTGGGGAAAATGAGCAGAAACAACTTTATATTGAAGAGCTAGAACAGTCTGGTAAATATCACATCGATATTGCCTAGCCATAAAGGTATGACATTAAATCTTCATATAAACCTGACAATAGTTTTCCAAAGTCACCATTAGAACAAAACAGTACATTAATGTATTTTACATTGACCAGAAGTAAAGAAAAGTAAAGTAGTCAATATTATTCACATTGTACTGTATTGTAGTCAGGACACAGTTTAACCTTCTACTTACCTTTCTTTGTCTTCTTGCCCATCTGTCATCCTCCTACTGTAATTTCATTAAATGTCTGAAATTTGCTCCCTCACAAGAGCCATTGATTTGTAATCTAGCTGACCATTAAATGCTATAGCTTCTCTGTCATCACTCACATTGTTATTCCATGTCCTGTCAAAAGGGGGGAACCATCAATACAGTTTAGATCAATACAACTCATACACCATTACCTATGTATGTCCATTCCAGTATCTAATTTAGCTGTATAAATTGAATCAAACGATCAGAGGCCTCTGAATGGAGGGTGGGGTGGGGATGGGGGTACTGTGTAGTTAAACAGCCAGGTGTGGTGACATTGACCAGACAGCAGAGGGCAACCTATTTAATGTTTTTAATGCCTGATACACAAGACAGACACTTCAAGAATAATATGCTGCATTTATCTTCATTTAAACCTTTATGGAAAAAAATAAACAAGTGTCATAAATGTCAAAAAACAGCTATTTTTGTAATGTGTGAAATGTTCTTCAAGTAAATGGGATTTTTCCTTTTTTTTTGGAATGTGGGAAATCAATTGCTCTGCAGTGACCCAGACAGGTGCATTTCTCCACTGAGACAACAGGGGGCACTAGTGTCCTTTCTCTACCAGCAACTACGCACATTCGCATTCAGGCAGAACAATATGGTAGGAAAAAAATTATATGAGAGAGAGAGGGGGGAACCAGTGAATTTCACAATAGTCTGATTTGTGCGTGTGTGTGTGTGTGTGAGATGGAAGGTGCGTGTTAAGCATATGGCTGAGTGAGGAGAAATTGTGTGTGTGTGTGTGTGTGTGTGTGTGTGTGTGCTCTCGTGTGTGTGTGAGAACAAGATGCAAGACGCTGAGAGCAGAGAGAGAGGGAGGAAACAGAGACAAAGGTAGCAGCACAACAGGGGGAGTAAATCTCCCTTAGCCCAGAAATCCATGTGCCATTATGTAACTCTGTCTGCAAATGTAGTGGTAGTGGTTTATG
>JANJYP010075778.1:0-18298 GCA_024605115.1 Rastrelliger brachysoma
GACACTATGATAAGAAGAACTGCGCTGTCAGATGCAACAGACTGACACGAGAGCTCAAAATCTGTTTGCAACTCATCTTACAAGTCACATCCACATTTTTTCGTCATACTCGATGCTATACACAATGACTCCACAAATGAAGAAGAAATAAAATACTGTACATAATATGTGCTGCTAAACCTGTTAAAAGTTAAATTTGATGGTTTACATAAGATGGCCTCTACAAAGAAAAAAAAACACTAATCCTTAATACTAAGGCACTGCTTAAAATAAAATGACAAAGTGAGGTGTGAATGTGGAGAAATCAACTGTGCACAAAGATGAGCCCCAGTGTCTCTACAACATAAAACTCACTGTATTTTAAGATGTACCACAAATGAACAGTGACCACAATATCCATGTTAGCATATTTAACAGTGTGACACAAACACACGTCACCCCCTACAGGGCGAGCTTTTACTGACCAGAGGTAAGAACAGCCTTGTATGATTAGCCACAGTGCTTCCAAGATGGTCTGCTGTGGACAAAGACATTACATGCTGACACTATCTATCCTTATATACAAACAATGAGAAGAGGTCATTCAGGATGGAGTTTGACCCTGTGTCCCTTTGAGACCTGCCCTTTCTAAAATGTGACTGTATATGTACATTTAAAGAGAAAAAAAATACTTTGTTTTCTATCAGTGCAAAATTCTGAGTTTATGTTAGCATAATTATGCAGGTGTCAAAATCAGCAGCCCCTCCACATACACACTCACAAAGAAAATGGAACAAGTCATAAACACACAAGAGGGCAAAGACATATCTGTAAGCTCTAAAGTCTTGCATTAGTGAAGTGAGAACTAGTTTACTGTCATTTCCTGTGTAGGGATGGGATGAATCTTTTTTTTTTATTATTGCAGATAATGATTTTTTTTTTAAAAACCCTCATTATAAGTTGATCGTGGTGAATATCTATCATCAGGATATATCCTTTTACATGTGTCTTGATAAAAGCTTTCTAGCACGCTACTATGCAGTCCTGTATTGCTGTCCCAATTTATTTTGCATTGCCACAAGGGGGAGCCCACATCTTTCCAGTCACTGTAGACATTAGTTTCTTAATAAAACAAAGTGATTCCAGTATGTTAATAGTGCCATTTTAAGTGTTTTAAGCATATTTTGATGGATATCTGGATAATATCATGAATTGCAATCACTTTGGCCACGATAACCATGACATAAAATATTTGTATCGTCCCATGCCTACTACTGTGCGCAGAATGAAAACAGAAAAATGTGTAGAGCGGTATTTTGTGCACCACATCAACAAGCAAATATAGTCCCAGTTTTTAAGTGTAAATCACATTCAGTATCATGCAGCTGGGCATGTTATTTTTTGCATTAATAAAAGCATTTTATCAAAATCATTTTTGAACTAATTTTAGATTTGGGGGGAGGGCATGCCATTTCTTTTATCAACTAGAATATACATTTTTGTGGCAAAAAAAAATCGAAATAAATTTCAAATAAATTATACATATTTATCAATTAAACATCTGGGGGGTGACAGGTAATAAATAAAACTAAAGCTAATGAATGATGCTGACCGTGGCAAGCCTTTTTTTTCCTCTTCATCCTCATACAAGGAAAGTAAAGCCAACACTGTCAAAAAAAATGTCAAACTAAAGCTGCAGATGCAACTGTGCACACTTCCATCTATTTGTTAGCAAAATGTTGAGGCAAATTAATGCAAACAACCAAGATTTGTAAAAGCAATACCACCCTGTTTTGTTCTTTAAAAGATTTTTTTTTCTTTTTAAATAAAAAAAAAGGGATTACTCGACTATTTCTGGGACATCAATACTTGAACTAAAACATTTGCTGGGCAAGAAATAAAAACAGGAAGTGAAATTTATTTCTTTTATGCCTGCCATCAAAATCAAAATGCAGTTAAAAGACACATATGTACCTTGAGAAAATCTAGAATATATTTCTATTTTTACCAGAGTAGATAAACTGCAGAGGTACTGATTGAGATATTTACGTTTTCTTTGCTGCCACTGAGGTAATACAGAAAACTAGGATTTAAATACAGAACTGTTAAGGCATAAAACGCTGACTCTGTGTCTAGCTTAAATAAAATTAAAATACATCTTCTACCTGCATTGAGATCTGATGTCAAGTGCATTTTGATCCATGACCACATTCCTGTTTTTAAGGATTAGATACATCTATAGAAATATTAATACTGAACAAAATCTGTATTTAGGCCCAATAAACACAGACAGCATCATCAAAGCTGTCTTTTAGCCCAATGGGGCTTTTTGCAGGTACACTTGGTGTTTTAGTACAGCTACTGTTCACTTAGCTCCATAGCAATACTTGGTATATTTTTCAAGGATTAGATCTGGTAGTAAAAATGTGGACTTTTCAAGGATAAGTAAGACGCAAAAGTGTATTTACAAATCACAATGGTCAAACAGCACAAGCTGAAATATTGAATTAAATTTTCCAGATGATCACATTTTGTTCAGGTGGCTATGATACAGCTTACAGTCTTTGTAGCATAGATCAGGACACCTTTATGTCAGAAACTACAAGTTAGACTGTAGAACCTTGTGATCTACAAATACTTGAATTGTGCACACAGAGGTGCAGTTAAAGTAACGATAAGCCTTTTGCATTTCACCATAAAACTGCCCACACTCACCATCACACAGTGATCCTATGAATACACTATATTTTCTGTCTCTCTCTTTATACATACTTTGTCTGTACATGCTTATTTGACAAAATCGCGATGAAACGGACGGAAGACATATGGTTTCCCTGATGCCATAGTCTGCCTGGTGTGACAGGATGAGGTGTGGAGGTGCAGAGACAGTGGTTATTCAATGAGTCCCTCTTAAAACAAACACTGAATGATGTTTTAAAGGTCCAAGTTAAATTCTCCACAAAGATCATCTAAGGCCACAATGTTCATTGAAGAAAGTAAAATGTAAACACTATTAAAAAAAAAAGAGAAGAGAAATTATCATGCCGATGCATCCTTTCATAGGATAAAAAGCTGTTAGGTTCAACAAACAAGAACCACAAAGTAAAGATCATAGTGCCATCTTACGGAGTTCAAAAGAGAGCCTATACCTGATGACAAAAGGCACTTCAACAACTACTCCCAGTGCCCTCTTTTGGAGTAGATCCACTGTTAATCTCCTGATCTTCTTCATCCTCATCTTCCTCCTCCTCTTGCCAGCCACCAAGATGCACAGGAGTGGGCATGGATATTGTAGAACTGAGGCTACTATGTGCCTGGAAACCTGATAGGAATGAAGGTAGTCTAGTTAATACAAACAATTTACACAATATCCCACACTTTTACACACCTGTGCGTACTAAATGCTCAGCAATTTACACCTTTCACTGAGATTATCTGCTCTAATATGCTGAAATGCTAATGCCTTCAAATATCTATGTTAATCATAGAAGCATGTCTGTGAGGTGCTTTCCACATTTGTGGCAGTCACAAATCCATTTATTTGTGCGCATGTGCTGTGTAACAATCAATTCCTTTCCCATTACACATTCATTTCATTCACTGTTAATAACAAAAATATAAATTAACAAGGGTTAAAAAGTCATTTAACTATCACAAACAAAACTGTTAACTGACACCAAAGTCTTGAATGTTATTCAAAATCAATATTTAATTTACCAGAGCCTGGGTGCAGATCTCTCAGTGGCACCGGGTTCTGCCACTGCCCTGAAGTCCTCTGCGGGTGCGAGGTCTGCTGGTGGAGCTAGAGAGACAAGTAGTTGCTAGTATATGGCAGAAATGCAATCTAAAAAAAAATCTTAAAAGTGATACGTATTTACCCCTAGCAAATATTAAAATTAATGCTTTTTTAAAAACACTTTTTCCCCATAAAAGTGGCTTACCAATAAAATTCTTTACTACCAACTTGAACAAAGCATCTTTTGGAAGACAAAACAAACTTTTTACAGCTACTTTATTAAATGTCAGGTTTAATACTCAGATGACTAATTTTTAAAAAAATGAAAGGTACAAAAAATTTAAAAATTCAGGTACAGAACAAATAATAGGGATCAGGAAAATAGTCAAAGATGACTCTATGAGGCCACCGTCCATTGTCAGAAACTTACCTCATGCATGTAGATGGCATGTAGGCTCATCTCTGCGGAGGCAAACTCTGAGTGCAGTGTATTGCTCCGAATGTGAGAGTCACTGTTAGACATACTGAAAAACACATGAAGAACATGTTAACCCAAGCTAGAGTGCATGTAATCAGTTTCACTGTGCATGCAAAGACTGCATTATGGATATAAGGCAAAAGTAAATGTAAGCACCTGTCCATGACGGTTCGGTCGCTGCGGTACATAGTGCTCTCAGGATGGACGGAAGATGGCAGGAGGCCATGTGAGCGGCCGCGGCTAGGATGTGTGTACTGGGAGGTGGACAAAGAGGCCAGGACACTGGCAGCAGCAGAAGCAGCGCTACTTGGCGGGATGAAGCGATGGTCTCGCCCTTGTAGCCCAGATGCAGTTAGAATGGGGTGGGCCAAGACACTGGCCAACAGATTATCAGGCTGGAAACAACACACATCAGAGTGATTTGATTTGATTCTTTTCTTTTCTCCTTCCTCTTTCTTTCTTTCTTTCTTTCTTTCTTTCAACAGGTTAAAAGGAAAACAAATAATAAATAAAGTACATAAAATGTTTAAACAAAAAACAATTTGGAGACAAATCTATTCTTAAATAAACATTCCATGTTCGAAAGGGTGTAGGATGAAGTTTTTCAAAAATGTATCCAGTCCTAGCCCATCTAATTTTATAGTTTTATATTATATCCATTAAATATAAAAATTTAAGAAAAGAAAAGAAAAAAAAGAGATCTAGCTGAACAAGGCTATTTGGTCACTGGCTGTCAATTCATGAGTCCATATTCCTCTTGTATCTATTAAGATGTAGTTTATAAACATTTACATTGGTTTAGCATAATTTACTGAGTACAAAACAATTCATTTTCATTTTGGGCAAAGGTTGTTGAACTAACTTCTTCAAATTATGAAATATATTATTGCAACAGTTCAAATTTAAATAAATACAATGTGACCAATCTCTGTAGCACATGCAAGATTAACAGCATCCTCAGGATTCCTTACCCCCGTGCCAGATTCACTGGACTGCAGCGAGGTGCAGAGAGGAGCCTCAGAGAGCAGTAGCTGGGTGGAAGGTCCACCTTGAGCATCATGCTGCACCTTCTCCTTTAGATGGCTGATGAACACTGAGCTCTCCTGTGGTGGCTGCCAGTGTGGGTTCTTGATAGTGAAGTGCATGAGGGACAACTCCGTCTTGCCATTCTCAGCCTGCTGGTATATGGAGGCCTCTGTCTGGCCCTCTGACATCCACTGCAAAAACATCAGAGGACACAATGCAATTCAAGAAAAAAACAACATCACAACACTAAATGAAATATTCAGTGACGCCTTGGCTCATGTGGGGTCAGGCTTTCCACAGCTTTATTAAAGCCAATTAGTGGACTGGTTCATTGAATTCTGCGTATGGCAAAACAATACTTACTGTTGGGTTCCCATGGCGTCTAATGTCCATCTGTGCAAAGGAACAGATGTCTCCAACTCCGACAACCTCCACAGTGAAGCTCCTGAAGAAGTCAATGATCTCGAGAGATTTGTTCCTCAGGAGGAAGATGAGAATGAAGGGTGTAACAATAGGACTGAGCAACTCCTCCAAGATGAACACCTGATATGGACAAAAAAAAAAGATATTTATTACATTCTCAGATTCTAATGTAGATCAGTGTTCCCAAAATATATTCTATCTTTAACTAGTTTATCAATCAGTCAGGTTCAGCATGGACCACGTGCTACATTAAAAACTCTATCAATCATTCAACTACAATCAAACCTAATCCATTATTTTATTTTTGGTGACAAATTTGCTCCTGCCTATCCATTGAGGTTCTGCTTTCCTCACCGCTTTGTATTGGAACAGCTGCGCCACCTCGTCACGGGTCTCGCTCTTGTTAGCATTGCCCCTCCAGTGGTCTGGCATGTAGTGAATGTGAGCCAGCATGCACTGCAGCAGCTGCTCTGGACACCACACCATATGCTCATCTGGGATGAAGGACCTAATGTAGAAATTCAGAATATGACATATTTTAAACAACACTCCTGTACTTGTGAGATAGGTCAAACAAGAAAAGAGGATTCTTATGTACAGTGATGCAGTTCGAGCCTGTGACTGATCAGGGAATGCTCATATACATTAAGAGGTGATTTCACTTTCTTAAAAATAAAAACTGCTCAACATAAAAAATATTAGTAAATTATGTTATATCATAATTTACAGCTGTCTGTATATTATGATATACATGATATGAGTGAGGATAAAGGTCCTTAAGTACTACACCTACAGGGAATGATCCTGCAATAGGTGCAGGAAAAAAAACTGTCTTTGAAAACCCACCTGGTGACAGTAATAATCACCCCTAGCACAGTGATAGCAGTCAGGATGTGCTGCACTGTCAGAACGTCCTCATCATAGACTGTCAGTGCGATGAGCACAGCCAGCACCGAGCCAGAGAAGAAGGCAATGTTTTTAGCAAGCACAGTCAGCATTGGTGATGTAAAGGAGTTCATGTATTTGGAAGTGGGTTTGTAGCCGCGGCCTAAGCGTCCATGCAGCTCATGATCCAGCTCATTGAAGTGACGCAGGTACAAACGACCATATAGGGACCAACGTCGGGCACCCAGGCTCCCAGGCTCTCTGCGGATCACTTCAGTGTAGCTGAAGAAAGCATACAGCACTTGCCACACCAGGATGAAGGGACAAAGCAGCAAATTGGCTAAACCCATCAGTAGGATGATTCTACTAAGCTGCTGGGCGAGCTCTAGACGGTTTCCAATGCGCTTGTACTTGGGGTGCAGGTTCCACTTATTCTGAAAGAGCGAGCCAGGACCCCAGAACAGTATGAGCTCAAAGTTGTACTTCAAGCCTTGTGTAAGGAACACCACATTGCCCAGCAGGGGGAGCTGCAGCTGCACTGGTAGCAGCGATTTGTTTATCATAGCCACCATGTAGTTCTTGAATCTCAGGATGCGGTGATAAATGTCAAGTTCTGTCAGCTCTTTCTTGTGTATGCACATTTGCTGTTCTCTCTGCAGGCTGATGAGTCGGTCCTGCACTTCCTGCCATGTGAAGTTGCATAGTTCATCCTGAGACAAGGAGGCAACAGACAGTGATTAAACTAACACAGAGGCAATGTATGACACCACAGCTTCAATGAGTAATTATTTTTAGTGTGGTAACTGATCAGCAATAGATATCTTTTACAAATCTGAGTTGACCTACTGCTGTGAAACATTTTGATAATCCAGTTGTAGCACCTACCATTCTGATTTTCAGCGCTTTGATGTAGAACTGCCTGATCTCCCAGTAGCTCAGAACGTTGCAAAAGACTTTGATGAGTCGATAGACCCAAAAGATGGCTGCCATGATGAGAAGGAATATAATCCAGCTGTTTTCTTGGATCCTAAATTGAAAATACAAAGGATGGAGAGATGGCACACAAAGATTGTTGAATATCTGACAAAGTGGTAAAAAGAGGAGGCCATGTTGAAATTTCTGAAACAAAATGACTATAAAATACTATGTTTCTAAAGTGGCTATTCAACGGCAAAAATATGACAGCCCCTGTTGCTGTTATGACACTGGAAACCAACCCTTTACTCAGTATGTAACTTAAATCACGATAAACAAATGAGAACTGTATGCCCTCGGTGTATGTTGTGATCTATTAAACTGACACTGAGCTCCTGTTTACATCTTACAGGTTGAGTAATCTGCTTACTTCACTCTTTAATTAGAAGAAGCTTCCAAGTATTTCAAGTTACAACTCAGAACATTGTAATCTACACTGCAGAAAACACATTAACCAATACCAGCGCAACTGTTGGATACATTTTGATAAAGAAAATATAAGCATGTGTAAGATAGGTTTCTGGCTTTACAAGGTTGGTATATTGGGAGGTGGAGGGGGCATAAAGAGGACAGTGAGGATCCAAATAGTGGGACATACTGTTCCCAAATTAGAATGCCAAGCAGTTGTGCGTCATTGGCTTTGATATAAATGACTATTGAGCCACAGTAAAAATCAGGAACAAATTGATGAGAAGCCTGTTAGGATAGCTGAAGAAAACAAGCAGAGGTTAGGCTACATTGTAGAAAAAAGCATGACAACACCAGGTTCAGGGGGGGGAGTCTATTCCTTGCAGCCTGCTACTGGGGTATCATGTGGTTGTCAGCTTGCTGGAGCAGCCGACTTGTCGGTATCTCTGCCGGCCAGTAATACCTCACCAAAAGCTATCAATTACATTACCCTGTTTCCTAAAACCAGTGTGAACACAGTGTGCACCTTCTTACCCACTAACCATCAGCTGCAGGAATGTTGCAACTTGAAGCTACCGATTGCAAGTTGAAATAAACAACAAAACTGAGTATGAACAAATGTCAGTTTTACCAGGACACTAAACACAAAACTGGACATGAGCAAACAGTGTAATTTAACACTTTGTCCTCTTTCACAGAACTGTTTTAAAAATAAAAACTTTTAACACCTGCTGGCTGTCCTAGTAATCTGTTATCTGCTAAGACGAATTAATAATAAAATAACAATAACTACCATTTGGCAGGTGTCTTGTAAATGAAAAAGTATGACACAAAATATAATGTGGATCACACTGATGTGTGTAAAAGTTGCCTCTTTTGGGATCTTTAGAGTAAAATTAAGTGATGGATATTAAGGTCTGCCAATGCACAAGATCTAATGAAGTGAAAAGAATATTTCTGCTCTAGTGAGTTAACTGTTAATAAAAGAGCTTAGAGTCATTTTTGCACATTGGATATAGGAATAGGTTCTCATAATTTTCTGGGGTAAAACACAAGATCCACAGGGTGCAGCTCCATATGCTATTAATCCATATTCCTACTGTGCGACCATATCTTACAGTGTGAAACCATGTGACATCATCCCATAAGAAATTGAGTCTGATTACAGCTGTATTACACCAGACAAATTAAATCCCTCTAAAGGACTGTCTCTAAAAAGGGCTCTAATAATATCCCAGACCATGCCTGCTTGAGAACAAAGTATCTAATCGAACTGGCTGAAATGAGCAGACAGGCACATCAGTTTATGTGACTGTACAGCCTTTTCTAATTATTCCTTTTGACTTTGCCACTCATATGCCCCCATAGGAAAAGAAAGACTTATATACACACCTAAGCTCTCCATACTTCTCTGCTAAACACAATTACCTCTGAGTACACTGCTGGCTGGGTAGGATGGCGTCTGGAAGAGTGACTTTGTTCCTGTCCAAGGGATTATGGCCTGGCCCAGTGTGATTGACGACTCGATTGGCAAACAGTACATCATATTCCACGCAGTTGACGAGGAACGTTGTGAATGTTACAACAAACAAAAACTGACTATTAAGGGGGAGAAAAAAAAAGAGAAAGAAATTAAGCTTTAGAGACCAAATAATAACTATAATAACTGTAACAACATATATTGTGGTATATAATATTTAGCTAAGTCACAAACAAAACCAAGCTTGACAGTTAATAATTAGCTAGTGAGCTTGACAGTGTATGTATGCAGATATTCCTGCTTTTGCATGTTACTGCAGATGACCCAGTCAAAATAGGTTTGAGAAGAGACCATCTCCATTTGATAGTTTATCCACCAGAGAGCACTCACAAGTATTGTCAAATGTCTTCGTCAACATATTCCTTTGCCTCATAAATCCTCTATCTGACATTTTGGCAACACTGAGAGGGGATTAATGTTGTATTGCAGTTAAGACAGATCAACTGCATTTCAATTATGAAATATGTTAACAGGCTGAGGTTTGTTTTGGGCAGATATCATGTGGACAGATTTTCTCCAGCTAATAGTTCAAGGGAGCCCATGTTAATGAGCACACTGTGGCCAGATTCAGACAAACACCAGAGCAGGACCTAATAATAGAGATGGCCTACTGGCACGGTAGCAGCAGAAAAAATTGTCTCAGGTCACAGGAATTGAAAACAAACATGTGCTGCACTGACACTTTGGCCCGGTGAAGTGATTTCAAGTAAAAAAAAAGTTAAATCAACGGAAACCACTATAACATGGAGTATGAGGAAAATCTTTGTGTTCAGTTTAGTAAACATGGTTATGCATTTTTTTTCCAAGTACATGTGCTGTTGAAATCATCTGGCTGAGCTTGCTCATGCAAGCCTGAGGCACACTTAACTGTCACAACAACATGAAAAATCACCAGTGGCATAAATGAGGCTTACTGTAGCTCTGAACAGGAAGCTTGTTTTCGGCCAAACTCAACTCAACTCTAAGTTTTTAATTAAAAGCATATTATCTACGTCTTATGATGTGCTATTTAGACACAATGAACTTAATACTGAAAACTTAATACTCACAAAAGTTCAAAGAACTCTGACAACATCATACAAGCAAATCCATTCTTTTGATGAAAATGGTAGATGTGGGCAGTCTGGTTAAGGAAAACATGACATATGAGCCCTCACTGAAAGGAAATAGACAATTTCCAAGACAACCCAAAATATCACAGACGTAAACATCCAACTAGAAAATGCACTTTCCCATTGCTTCCTTTAGTAATACTATGAAAAAGTGGCAGTCAGGTAATAACACTGTAAAATTCAACCAATTCTAATTATAACAACTGACAATGTCTACGTTAACATGTCATGGTGCCAGCTATATGACCTAGTGATAGTGATCTACCTGAGACCTGCTATTAAACTATGCTGTAATTTAAAAAAGGATATTCTTGTGAAGAAGTTATCCAGGTTCTTGATGTGGTGCCATGAGTCTGAAACAGAATTGTAAAAGAAGTGTGAGATAGACAGAAACCCCAAAACATGCTGACCCAGAATCATAATTTAAGTCTTAAGTTAGTTAAGGACCCATATGAACACTGAAAGAGGTTTTCTTCTATGCAATCTTTCATCCTATTATTACTGGATTTAATGGGATCTCCCTGCATGTGTTTTCAACATAAGTGAGAGCCAAAATCCACAATATGTCCACACAGTCATTTTGCCTTAAAATTAATTGAAGGTTGATTTGAAACTTTTGATTCTTTGTCCTATCATGTTGATATCTGCCACATTTTGCCTATTCAGCATCAGATTCCTTCTTTGTGTTTCCCTGTTGAGCTGCAGTGGAAGTGTATAGTAACAAAAAAGGGACTTTGTCTCTAAGAAGAATGTAATACTTGGATTCCACTCATTTAGACAGCTGAGCCTTCACATTAGCTTCACATAGACTATGTAGGCCTACATCTCTGCACAGAATTAGGCTTGTGAATTTGGCCCACCATCACTTACATTATAAGTGTTTTATAAAAGGATTTTATAATGACCAGCATGAAAATCATTATGGAGGAATCAATGTGGTCAGAAAAACATAGGTCAGTGTTCATATGCTGCTTTAAGACAGACCAGAAAACATGTGAACCTGACTTTTTATCCGGTACAACACTACCAAAGTGCATTTGGCAACTTTTATAAATTAAAACCATTTACACACAACCAAGTCATGATGACATGCTTACCTTTCAGGCCTTCGGGCACATGCACCAGTAAATCCTCTTCCCCTGGTGGTGAGTCCTCCTCAAAGTCCTCAATTCTCTGATACTCCTGGTAAGCTTCGAGGTTGGCCATTGTGCTTCACATTCTCACTCCCCACTAATGAGCAACTTGAAGTAACACCGTATTGGAAAAAAACAATGCTGTGACTCGCAACCTCAGCTACATCCTGCAGCTAACCACAGAAGATCAAATATGGGGACCGACAGCTAACATTAGCCTGCTAACCTGCTAGTCTAACGATGCTACACCACCATAGCAACGCGTGATAAAAATGCGAAACAATTTAAAATTAAGTAGAGAAGTGGTCTGTAGATAATTAGTGAATGCTGTACGCATCCATATAAGATAACCAACTACCTAAGCCAGCTGTCTGGTGGCTGGCTAGCCTGTGAATGATTCAGCCACTCGTGTAGTCAGGGTGACACAGTTTGTTTTGTTCCCGACTTCCATCTGCTGATCTTGATCTCCTTTTCGTCTTTGCTCAAGGGTCCAAATCTTGACCGGAGCTCGTTTAAATACGAACAGATATGTTGTAATTACGATGTGGTGATGGTTTTTCTGTAGTCTGCTCCGAGGTCGTGTAGTGGGTTTCCAAAAATACTCTCTCTCTCTCCCGTGTACGACCACTGTTTTTGTCTTTCACAAACAAATGTCAACAAACGCCGTTGACGTCACTTCATTTAAAATGGGACGTCACATCCGATGTTTTGGTTGATCTGGTAACCGTGTTAACTGGTGACTTTAATGTAGGTTTTCTCTTAAAAGTATTAAATTGTAGTTCCATACCTTTTAAATACATATGCACCTGTGTAACGTAAGTGAAATTGTGTTCATAAAATTCATTCACCCCTCGCAAAGCATCTTGAAATATGAGAAAGTCACGAGTCAACACGGTCACCAAGTAACCCGTAACACCGGGATACAATTATAGTTTTTACAAGTCTCTTCCGAAAGAAGGCTGTTTTTTGTTGTTGCTTTGCTACCAAATGCCACATAAATCACATATACGTATTCACTTTATATCCTAGTGTAAAAGAAAGTATTATCACGTGAACTGAAGCCGCTTCAGAAAATAAATGAAGCACCTCTGTGGCCGCAGAAATGCACTCTGGGTTACAGTAAATATGGCGGCGTGCAGGTTACCTCTGGATTACTTTAGAGCTTAAACGATTATTTTGAGCTAACTGTTCATTTATGAAACAAGCATAAAACATGTTTAAGTTAATTTGGTGCAGAGCCAATATTACTGCACCCGTGCGGTCCCTGTCGTTTTATTCGCGATGCAATAAAACAGCAGATTCCTGGAAACTTTCACGGTAGGGTAAAAGTCACCTGCAATTAGCTTAGCTATTCACAGCCGACCAGTATCCATTAAAACGTGTTGATCTGCCTACTCTAATAATTTAGACATGACATCTTGATATATCTGGTTTCCTTTACTGTTCATTAATACAGTTGGATGTACTTATGTAATGCTGATCAAAGTTGAAACATTTAGCCGATTAATAAATCAGCGGATAAAGAGAAATTAACAATTTTCAATACTTAATTTGTCATTTCTGTAGATAGTACTTATTGATCTCAAAGTTAAGTTAAAATGTTGCTGAAGTCACTTGACATAAATCAAGATACATAAACAGCGAGGCAGCTGAAGGGGACAACTACAATTTTAAGGCTAACCTGCATACAGGTGACAGATTAAAGAAACAACCTGCATCAATAATTGGAGGAACATAAAAAATGCAGATGATATCACATAAGCGCACTGTATTGTGCAATCAAGCATCCAATCATGCTCTATGCTGTTTAAAAACGCTGAGCAGGTGCAGGTAATGATCATTTTTGTATAAAGATGTCAAGATGTGTCAAGTGTTGCGAATTAGCACTTGTGCTAAAACACTGCACAATGCATCTAATTTATCCAATGTAATTATGTCTACATCAAATAAACATTTAAATTAATAAAAAAAAGTAATGTGGTCAGATGAGTCATCCCTCACCATGTTCTTGACAAATAGATGAATGCATTTGTGGCCTATACATGCACACCAAGAGTGAATACTTAACCCCTACCCCTAGTGAAGGAGTTTGGTGTCTCTTGTTATGGAGAGACTTTTTGCTTGCATGGTATTACAGTTGTCCCTTTACAGGAGAGGAATGGTCATTGCAAATCAATACCAAGTTATTCTGAGTGATCACCTTTATGTTATGATTAAACATCTATACTCATGGGAACAGTCTCTGCCAGTGTGACAGTGCTCCCATCTATAGAGCATAAGGTTTCACTGAATGGTTGAATGAATAGCAGATTTTGGACTCACATGTGAGACAGCGCTGTCCACCACCAAAACACCAAATGAGGGAATATCTATCAGAGGAATTGTCTTTATCCCTCCTGTCAAGTTCAGAGACTGTAAAGTCAGTACCAAGGCACATTTCACTTTTTNTACCAAAACACCAAATGAGGGAATATCTATCAGAGGAATTGTGTTTATCCCTCCTGTCAAGTTCAGAGACTGTAAAGTCAGTACCAAGGCACATTTCACTTTTTCCTTTAATTTGTCACCTACCTATGTATACAATGACTAATTCAAATATAAAATATAACCAGAATAACTACAAATAAAGTAAAGACTATACTAGAGATTTAATGGTTCCAATTGTAAGAATACATTTCAAATTACATAATTTATTAATATTCTTTTTCATATCTAGGTTGTATACATCTCCAGGAGCAAAAGGACATAGCTCCTCACAACAACCTGGGAATGTTGTCAGTCACATTTGGAGCCTTACTCAGAGAGCCGTCCGCCAGTCCACCACTCGAACATCTAAACACCCGGGAGTGGCTCTGAAGTTCATCCTGGGACCTGCACTACTCACTGTCTGTGGACGTCTGTATTTCCCTATAGCTTACTGTGAGGCAGATGTGAATAACAATACCCCAGTTGAGACAGAGGCCAAAACTCCTGCGCCTGAGTTCAAATGGCATATCCTGTGGGAATTTGTCAAGCCTCAGCTGTTTGCTCTCATTGGTGCTGTGGTGGTAAGCCTAAATCAGTTCACTTCAGTGTAATGTCAGTGGTTCTGAATCAAAATGTTTTTAAGACGATAAACTAAATTGATCATTTTCTTTTCAGCTTGCTTTTGGTGCAGCCATCTTGAATATTCAAATCCCCTTGATGCTTGGGGATCTGGTGAATGTTGTTGCACGCTACCTGAGGGAGCATACTGGGAATTATGCCCATGAGATGAGGGCTCCTGCCCTGAAATTGCTTGGACTGTATGGCATCCAAGTAAGTCTAAAATATCGTAAGCATTAGCACAAGTTGTCATAATGTTGCCTTTCACAAAGATCAACATAGGTCTGGGTTTTATAATATTTATAAATGAATTACATAGGCCATTAATCACCTCCTTTGCATAGGGCCTACTGACGACTGGCTACATCATCCTGCTGTCAAGAGTTGGAGAGAGAGTGGCGGCTGACATGAGGAAGACCCTTTTTGCATCCTTACTGAGGTACATATTCCTCAGTATTGACATGCCTTATATAGGACAATAATGTCATGTTTATGCTAATGCAACATTGTTCCGCTTTTTTGTCTCAGACAAGATGTAGCCTTCTTCGATGCTAATAAAACTGGGCAGCTGGTGAACCGTTTGACTGCTGACACTCAGGAGTTCAAGTCATCCTTTAAATTGGTCATCTCTCAGGTATAACCACATGCATGTATTTAGCTGTTAATGCACAGTGTAAAAATGCTGACTTTTTCCACAGTCATCAATAATTGTTATGGAGGGATATATAATGGTTTTGTTTGGCTAATTCCTATTTCTGCTGTTTTTTCCTATTTGCAGGGACTACGGAGTATTACACAGACAGTCGGATGTTTTGTGTCTCTATATGTTATCTCCCCGAAGCTCACAGGTCTGACAGTGGTTGTCATTCCCTGTCTGGTGGGAGCAGGGGCTTTCCTTGGCTCATTCCTTCGCAAACTATCCCGTTTGGCTCAAGAACAGGTGAGACCTAATATAGTAGTATCATTTAGCTCTGACTCTTTGAGTGGGGTGATTGCATTATGAATTTCAGCAGTAAACTCTTCAAAAGAGCAGCAGTATCTGAACAACTACAATTTTTTTTTTAAAAGTCCACGTTTGTGATAGATGCACTGTACTTGCCACTCACTAAACACAGTATATATCTGTTCTCTTGACTGTTAACTTAATGTTTCTTAGCAACTTGTTAACTATGTCCTTTGATTTTGCACAATTTGTTAGGCTGAAAGAACTAGAAAATAGAAAATACAGTCCATCTGAGCCTGTTTGTAAGTCCAACAAAAAAAGAGCAAAGTTGTCATTACTGGCAGTTTTGAGAACAGATGTTTGTAGTGGTATTGATTTTCAGTATCTGCACTGACAGCATATAAAATCTGAGACACACTGGTGTTGCTATCTACAGAACAAGATTAATTAACTGTGTTTAATGTAAGGTGGCAAAAGCAACAGGAGTGGCAGATGAGGCACTTGGAAATGTGCGAACAGTGAAGGCTTTTGCCATGGAGGAGCGGGAGCTACAGTAAGTGAGAGTGTATTTTGATATACTCAGTCATAACCATTTTAGCAGACATTGTACTGTTACATCAATTGTGCTAGGCAATAATAAATTTTTTTCCTAGGTTATATGCATATGAAGTTGAAAAATCTTCCGAAATGAATGAAAATCTTGGTGCTGGAATAGCAGTTTTCCAAGGAATGTCAAACATTGCGCTAAACTGTGAGTATATTTCACTAAAGCAACTAATGTTAAGGAAATGTTAAAATCATGAGTTTCAATACAGTAATGTGTTGGTGCATCGTCTATACAGGCATTGTTCTGGGAACTATTTTTGCAGGAGGGACTTTAATTTCTAGCAATGAAATGTCCCCTGGAGACCTGATGTCTTTCTTAGTTGCTTCCCAGACAGTGCAGAGGTAAAGATACAACTTCTTCCATCAATTAATAATCTTCATTCTGCAATGCAATATAAAGTTAAATAAAAGATGTTATTAATGTTAGGGTATAACAAATGTATCTTCTTTATGCTCAGGTCTTTGGCCAGTATCTCTATCCTCTTTGGACAGGTGTGTGAATATTATATAAGAAATATTTTGTGTGAAGAAACTGAGTTGGTATTTCAGTTCATTCTCATTGTGTTCAAAAAAATTCTCTATAGATGGTGAGAGGAATGAGCTCTGGGGCTCGGGTGTTTGAATACCTGGCTTTGCAGCCTACTATAGCACTCTCTGGAGGAGGACGCATCCCTTACCATTCTCTGACAGGAAGAGTTGATTTTATGAACATTTCATTCAGGTTGAACTCTTATCTTAATTCATAACAAGAGTTATATTGCAGCGCTAAACTAGACATTAAATAACATCATTATCAGAAGATACCTAAATGGTGATTTTTCTTTTGTTTATCTATAGCTATCCAACAAGACCCGACCAACAGATCTTGAAGAAGTTAAACTTAACACTGCCACCTGGTAAAACTGTCGCCATCGTTGGAGAATCTGGAGGAGGTATTTTTTTCATTAATGACTGTGAGCATAATCATGTGGCCAGTGTAGACAAAAAAAGCAACAGTGTAGCCAAAAATTATTTGTATTTATTAATTTGCAGGAAAGTCCACAATAGCATCCTTGCTAGAGCGTTTCTATGACCCAACCAGTGGTGTCATCATGTTGGATGGACTAGACATTCGAACGCTTGATCTGTGCTGGCTCAGGGGGCAAGTTATTGGATTTATCAATCAGGTGAAAATTGCTCCCCATTAATGCATCACAATTTATAATGAATAAGAATATGAATAATATCATTGATTTCATAAAAACTACTCATACCCATTCAGTTTTCACTGTATCTGCCACCACTCTTTGCAGGAACCGGTTTTGTTTGGATCGTCTATCATTGAAAACATCCGCTTTGGGAAGCCTGAAGCCACTGACGCTGAGGTCATTAATGCAGCCAAGCAAGCCAATGCTCACCGCTTCATTACAGATTTCCCAGAAGGTTATAACACTGTGGTTGGTACGTGCTATCATCACAGCCTTAAATACTATTTTAAAAAATGATGTGGCTTTAAATACTAAGCTCTATATATTCTTAACCTAGGTGAGCGGGGTGTGACGTTATCAGGAGGCCAGAAACAACGCATTGCCATTGCTCGCGCCTTAATCAAGAACCCCAGCATCCTTGTGCTGGATGAAGCCACCAGCGCCCTGGATGCAGAATCGGAGCGTGTGGTTCAAGAAGCTCTGGACAGGGCCACAAGGGGTCGCACTGTGCTTATCATCGCCCACCGGCTGAGCACCATTCAAAATGCTGACCTCATCTGTGTTATGAGCAATGGTCGCATTGTAGAGGTGAGACAGTATGATTTTTATTCTCCTGTTAAATGTCTTAGTTAATCTATTAGACTACCTTGTAAGTTTAGGGTGGCACTGAAGAGAACTGACCTCATTCAGTGTTCAGTAATTCATACAGCTGTATTAGTTTCCTCCATATCAATATACAGACTATGTAATGCAATATTTAATTATATCTAACAGCTTCCTCTT
>JANJYP010075810.1:0-17007 GCA_024605115.1 Rastrelliger brachysoma
GACTAACACTGATGCTCTGAAAGCATTGTACCAGATTTGTCCTAAATCTTGCAGGTCTTCTACTTCTCACCATGACACGTTGCAATGCTGTGGTTAGATTCAGGTTAATGAGCCACCTCCCAAGAGCCATGTTGCTATCTCAAGCAGTTTCACATCTTGTGAGGTACTTGTACAGCACTTGATCTTGCAACACAAGGTTAACATCTCGACAAGAGTGAATCTGTCAGTCTGTCAGCTCACACTTGAAGTACCGATCATTTCACACAGAATATTTCACTTAACCACCTGCTGTGGCAGCTGCAGGGTGCTTCAGGTAGAGCATTCTCTGCATAAATTAAACACGCAAGAAAATCTATTCATATACCTGACATATCACATTTAGTTGTTCTGTTGTGTCAACTTAGATTTAAAATATCTGATACCCATAAATTGATGCAGTAGCAGATCACAAGGGAAGTATCACACCACTTTACATAGGACCACATTTCCCTTTTATGGCACCTTTTGATGGATAAACTGTGTAAAGGGCAAAGCCTCAATGAATCGGTTGCTTAATTAGAGCCATCCCTGCTCCTTAAATTTTTAGCGCACTGTAAATGTTTATTATGCTCCTAAGTACGCCCCCAAGTGTTTTCACTGTTTTCTCAGGGTCTGTGATGAATTGCTCATAGTCATATACACAGTTTGAAGTGAAAGCAGAGTAAGATGGNGCACTGTAAATGTTTATTATGCTCCTAAGTACGCCCCCAAGTGTTTTCACTGTTTTCTCAGGGTCTGTGATGAATTGCTCATAGTCATATACACAGTTTGAAGTGAAAGCAGAGTAAGATGGTCAAACCCACTAAAACCCTGCACACGATATTGACGGTCTTTTTCTGAAGGCGCCACCCCATTGGGTGATCATAACTTAATCTAGGAGAGTGTCGGTCAAGGTTATCACTATTGTGAATCTGGATTAAAGAAAATAGCAAGTGATCTTTCCTCCTCAGCAAATATACTGGGTGTCAGCATGACTGATTTGAGGTGCTGCAGGTAGAGATTATCTCTTCCTCAGTGCTAAACAGTAAAGGATGAGTTGGTATCCATCACCGTGCCCTTGACCTTGAAAATAAATTACCTTCCCAGCATTCCTTTCCGTGCCTCTGCCGCTGCTGTTAAACATTCGTAGTGCATTTAAATAGCCATAGGAAAAAATTATGTAGAGGAGGAGAGACATGACTTTACATGGCGTACATTTCAGTTGATTAAATGTGACATGACGTGACAGTAGTTTGAACTTGCTGTGTTTGGTGCCAATGGTAAGATGGCGACCAGATTAGTTTGTCTTTCCCATACTGCCAAATAAATGTGTAATATCAATTGAAGACATACAGAGCTCACACCCAAATTGACTATTGGATTTCAGCTTTAGTGAGCGTTTGCTGTCAGTTTTAACATTCTTTTTCCTTTCATGTAACATAATAAATGAGAGGGAAACTGTTGCACACGTGTGGGTTTGCTGTCAGATCCCAAGTGTAATACACACTTGATCATGTTGTTATTCTTAAAGCAGTTGCTCATACACTATTGGCTATACCTTCTGTGAACGTTGAGTCACTCTGAGGTGGAGGTCAGTTGGCAGGAACTGGTGAAGCGTCTATGTTACTGTGAATGTCAGGTCCCAATAATATGAGGGTATAGGTTTCGTCTGAGCAAGAACAGGGAATAACACGACATAACTCAGTGGAACTCAAGATTTAAACCAAAGAAACACAAAGTCCCACAGGAGTTAAAGCACTCTTGCTTGTGAATGTCATACCCATAAATCTACATTTTGCCAGCCCTGGATCCAGTTGCAGTTTAAGATAATGCTGCTGAGTTGTATGAAATTAATGAGATTTCATTGTAAATATAGTCAATCCCTGAAGTATATTAAAGAAAAGGAGATTGTACCATGAAATGTATACGCAGCAAAATCACTTAGCTTTTCATCATCATATGAATACATAAAAATACTTCATGGAAGATGACTGAAACTCATCAGCGGCCTTTAAAATCCCCATCACCATGAAGTGCTAGGTTCACGGGCATATGTGATTGTGTTTGTTTTGGTGGTGGCAAAGTGAGACAGAATCAAGGGGCCGGATATGAAGCTACATCTGAGAGGTGCCGCCTGAGGCAGGGTGCAGTGATGACAGAGGTCAGAGCCGTGAAGGTTTAGATTGCACAACTGCCCCACTGCATTGGGCATAGTGTTTATAGAAGTAGGCTTTGCTGAATGATTTAGTCTTAAAGAAGTCTGCACAGCTTGTGTACATTCAGTTATTACATACAGTAAATTGAGACAGTCATGGAGATATGAATGTCTTTTAAGAAGGCCTTTTATGTGTGGATTCAATGTCATAGTTTTGTGGATGAGTTTATTTGTGGTTGCATGCTGGCTTGTAAGAATAGCACACTGAGAAAGATGTTGCAAGAGCGAAAGGACAACTTTTAAGGGCTTGCTGTAAAGAAAAAACAGATATGTAGTACATCTCACTGTTTATAGTTTACTGACGCTCTGCCCCAGGTAGACTGCTCCCCTCTGGCTAGTTCTCAGATTAGCATGTGCTGGCCAAAGTCAACACAAGAGGAAGTGGAGAAACGACTTCCCCCATTTGCACCAAGACTTCTATAATGCCTTACCAGATCTGGTTTCTGACAAGTCAATTTGAGGTGTGTAATTTGCGTTCAGTGCAAGACAAATTCTAATCTGACAAATCTGAGGAAATCATTTATGATTTTATTTAATGTTTCAGTGGGGTTTGTGCACATAAATGTGGTCAAAAAAGATAAAATTTGTGCCAGAGGCAGTGTCATTAAAAAAGGAGCTGTTCACTGCAGCTGTCACACTTTTTTGGGATTTTTGGATCCTTCAGTTTCATTATATTGGCAAGACATCGCTTAAGAGATTATAAAAAATATTTGGAATAACAGCTGACTGCTGTTGTGTTACAATACACTGCAGCAAAATCCAGAACGTGATGAATATCTCTTTGAAACAGTCTTGACTGCTGCCGAAAACTCATTTCACAGAAAGGGCCGTAATGTCAAATATATTTTATAAAGTATGTGACCTTTAACGTTATACTGAAATATTAAGCAAATTTAAAATGCTAGGGAAAAAACTAAACTAAAAATTTGAAATGCTACTGTATGTGCATTACTGAGTAAAAACATTCAGCAATTTGTATTCAAATTTTTACACCCACATTATACTGGCCAAAATGGAATGGTAATAAGTTGTAAAATGCACAAAAGTCACATCAAGGCACTGCTTGCCACCTCTTGATGTCAAAATTGGGTCATGTTCAAGTCCCTCCACAACCGTGTTTAATTGCCATGTGCTAAAGAATTTCCCATGTGCGCACAAACCAGTCAAGTCTGGTGCAGCCTAATAATTGTTCACTGAAATCGCCTCTTTGTGCTGCTGTCTGTACTCAGGCTGCCAGGATTTTTCCCCCTTTCTGCACTCTTCAAATGAGAGCTCCCCACGCTTGCAACGATAGTACAGAACGAACCAGGGGCAAAATATTCTCTAATTGACAGGGGTTATCTGCTCTGCTTTATTGCTATCTGCCACTACATAAAATGCATGCTTCAGCTATTTGATTTCAACCAGTAGCAGAAGCTGTTTTCTACAAGCTATCTTAGTGACTCACAAGAGACATTTAAGTCATCCGTGCCCCCTCCTCCGCTCCATCCAATCGGCTCTTTATCCTGCTCAAAGGCCTTTCTCCAGCTTCGGTTAGAGGAGCACGGGGACACAAGTTGTTTTGGGGTCTACAGCTTGACTGGATTTATCAACTGGGCAAGACAAAAAAAAAAACAAAAAACGACCAAAATAAGCAGAAACGACAAACACAAAAACGCACTGGTGGGCAAAAAAAATCCAAACACTTTGTTTTAAGCGGAGCAGCCTGTGTGCGCGCTGCTGATATGGATCCCCCACGAGAAGGTTCAGGTCATTGAATCCCTCCTCAAACAGTCCTCAAAAAGGAAAAAAAAAGATTTATTTGGATTTTTTTTCTTTTCAAATTGTTTGACGAGGGGGAAGAAACAAACAGAGTTTTCAGTGCAGTCTCCGCAAAAGGGTTTTCTGTGATGCTTCAGAATGATAAATTATATAAATATGTTTGGAGCCCACATTAAATGGTTCATGAAAATAGCAGACCCTCTGAGAGTTTACTGTGCTTTCTCTGTATAGCACACTTTGATGATGGTAAATGGTACACTGTTCTATCTACTGTGACAAAATGTCAGAGTCCTGAAAGGTTTCATCCCAAGTCGTTTCCCTGCGTTGGTGTGTTTTCCCTCCAGTGAGCACGGCAATGTACCAGTGTGACTTTAATGATTTCTGTTGACTCCCTGATGACACGGTGTTGTCACGGATAGCTGGGATTTTATCCAGCACTTGCCACATTCATCTACGAGAAGCTTCTGAAACTCTAAACGGGCCGTTGAGTTGAAGCAGGTCAGGCTTTTACCCAGTATTGATGTCTGAAAATATTGAATATGTCAGTTAGGTCTTGTAGCTTGTTTGGTTGTTGTTGGTGTGTGTGTGTGTGTGTGTGTGTGTGTGTGTGTGTGTGTGTGTGTGTGTGTAGAAATTCAAGCTCAGGTTAGACAGGCTATTGGCATGGCTCCTATTTCTCACCAAGAAAGCAGCCCCTGTCAGACTCCTAAAAATCCTGGGCTGGAGATGAAACAGAGAAGAGTGTGTGTTTGTGTGTATATGTATGTACTGTGTATGTGTGTACCTACGAGCCCTGTGCATCTCTTGCTTGCCTTCTCCTCATACTGACATTTCCAACTTGTGCTGGTGTAAATAAGGCCACCACAGCAGGTGTGGGGAGCAGGCATGGGAGCAGGGGAGGTCTGCGCCCCTTCAACCCTAGGCCGCAGTCAAATCGTCCAGGAGAAGTCAATATTTGCACTTGGTATCAAAGCCGGCCCTGTTTTTGTATTTAAAAAAAAATCCCCCAGCTGTACAGAAGAAAACTTGTCTGTAAATCCTGGAGATGTCAGGATGCATCAGTATGTCATGTGCAACAGTTTCCCCTCTGCTCCATGGAGCTTGTTAGCCTCTTCCAGGTCTTTGTTTTGGTTTGATGTCCAGCAGCCTTTTTGGTTTACTCCAACCACTCTCATCAGTGTCTTTTTTAGCACTAAGCAGCTTTTTCCAGTGAAAAAAAAACATGGTACGAAACCTTCCCAGCACCAAATAGCAAATGGACAAAGTTAGCGTTTAGCAACAAATGAGCAAGATATTTCTCATAGGAGTTGGTGGAGACCAAAACATGGCCCAAAACCAAATGAATGTTAATGTTGCTCCATGTCTACTTGTGTAAATAGCTAAATGTTTGCTAACTTGGGTCTTATTTTTATAGTTTTTGCAATCAAAATCAGAGTGCAATGAAACTTAGTAGTCAGAGTTAAAAAAACAAAACAAAAAACTCCCAAGTTAGACACATTTTTTGGAAAAGAAAACAAAGACCACAGCAAAATTATGACCCAAAGCTTTATCTTCCACTTTCACCATTTCCTGGGTTCGCTATAGTTCAGTTACAGTTTTGCTGTACAATGAAAAATTAAGAGACATTAAATAAAAGGGATTTGAGGATATAGTGAGTGTAATATGTAGTATCTTACTGCTCATGTTTTTCATCCTAATAGACATAGCAGTGATTTTTAGTTTTTCCAAATCTTAGCAATTACCAAAACTTTTTTATCATAACTTGCAGAAATGATAGCTAAAACCTGAAAATAAATTGTAACTGACTTTCTAAAGTTTAGGTTCTACATCTCTTAGACATGAAATGAACCTGATTCATAAAAGTTAAAATGTAACTGTATATACATCCACCACCCAAACTACGTCAGCTGTACTGCCAGGCTAGCTAATTTAATCTAAACCTTATACAGAAAATGTATTTCCCCCATTTTTGTACACAGAGCACACATTTTTTATTTTATGACATTCACAGGAGGCCAGGCTACCCCGGTGTCTAGGCCCATCCCTCCCTGTCTCTTGAAAGTGTGTGGAAAAACACTTACACGGCTTCGCTTTGATTTGCAGTGTGTACCGAGGGGTTTCCATCAGCTTCTCTCATGTGGTCCGCTGCTCCTGCACCCGTCTGCTCATTGAAACCATCCTCTCACGGGGTTCCAGGACAAGACAGTGTCTTGACTCTATCACAGACCACTGCAGTGAATTTTTTTTCAAGTTTATACAACCTCAGCTGCAGGGAGGGTGTTTCTGTAAATTTGCTAAAGGAGGCACAGATTGGTTAGTCATACTCCTATAGGAAAGCAAAGAGACAGCAGTTACAAAGGATTACACATCAGGGATCAAATATTAAAAAGCCATTACTCAATTGTGAACAGACCGCATGAGTCACAGGCAGACATGTTTTGGTTAACACTTGGTACGGCACTGCGAGGTCCAGTTTAGAAATCACAGTGTGGACCACACTGGTTTTCACACACCTTGCATGCGTAGCAAATCAGCCACACTTGAACTTTAAGGTTCCACATTAGTGAGAGCTTGTGGTAAACAGCCAAGCAGGGCACGGCTTGCCTGTCTCTCCTGTGTTGCACCCTTTTTTTATAACCTCCTTCCTTCCTCCTCACACTCCACAGTCTTCTGAGAGGCCATGCAGGCACACTAGGGAGTAAGGAAGTCAGCATGCTTCATTAAGTGAATGCGGCACACCACGCATGTCACTGGAAACAACAGAGGCTCTGTTCAGGAAAGAAATGACACTTAGAAATAATAGTGAGCCAGAAGCTGCCTTTTTAGGAGTGGTTGATGGTTACAAGGCCTCCAGCTGTGGTTCACAGATTTTCATTTTATATTAGCAAGCTGGAAGTGTTGAAAAAGGCCTGCTTTTTTGCATCAGTGTTAACATGAAGACGTGATCGGTTAGTGGCTACAAGCAATTGATTCTGTACAGCATTTGCAGTAGCTGTTTTTATATGGTCTTTTCTTAACCTGCACTTAAACAAAAAAGCTAATCTTTTAATCCATTACTATTTAGTGTGTAATTTCCTGATAAAGTTAAGATAACATTCAAATTTTATAGGGCAGGTATTATTTTATAGGCATGTACTTAACTTAAGTGCCCTGTTCTGAATTTTGGTCCATTGTATCAAGTATCAGCAAATATTTGATTAAGAATACAAGATCCCCCCCAAAGAACAAGAAAAACTTAAGCAATCATTAAACTGTAGATTGGTGTGGCACATATCCAGTGTATCTCTGTGGCTGCCAAGATGGGAGATTAACACCCTTTCCTTAAAATTAGGTGGTAGTGGGGATAGATGTCCACTAAGCTGCCACAAGCCCTGGGCTCATATTTGGAATGTGGTCCAGCTGTAAATAGTTGTCTTTAAAACTCCAGACACTTATTGGATACTATAATTATCAGCTCCAGAAAATGGCTTGACTCTTTGAATTTGTGCTTCAGGACTGACGTTGTTCATGTGAGTGGAGATGAAAATGCAGAAAAATAAATTGACCAATGAATGATTCAGATGTACCCTGTGGAGTTTTCTGGTAAATAAGAAGAAACTATTCTTTTAAAAAATACTATTATGTATGTCCTTGAGTTGAATGCATTTCCTTCTTTATAAATTTTGCAAGGCCAATTTAACATTAAAACACAGATTTAAAAAAAAAAAAAAAAGTACTTACTAGTTTAAATCCTTTTCTTCACTGCCTTTGTTGGTGCATTGCGACAGTTCTTCTGAACCCTTTTGCAGCAAAGTGTATCCCGTACATTTGTATCCTGTAGCGTGTGCATGGTAAAATACAGCACAAACATTATTTCATTTAAAACTTAAACTTACTGCTTTTCTCTGTGTTATATAATTATTGGATGTTTTGGAGGTTTTGGACTATTTGTTTGGCAAAACAATCTGGGAGCCATCTGCCATTTGGAAACTGTGAAATTGTGCCTGGTAATTTGTACATTTTTTTTTTAAATAATAGTCTGAAAATGATCAATTTAGTTTAGTTTGTCTCAGCCCTAATTCATAGAACTATGACAGTGATAAACCCTAATTATAATTTATCCAAAGATGCTATTCGCCTTGTGAACAGTCTTGAATCATGGTGCATTACATGGAGAGGACTGAATGAATCCCTGCAGACAGGTGCTTGTCTGTAACACCTCCGGGGTGGCTCTACTGGGGGATTAGAGGAGGTGAGAGTGTTGGAGCTCTGCCGCAAGGCTTGTCCCGGCTGCTGCTGTTTAGCCAAGACAGCGCCAGCGAAACAGAAAACAGATGACAGAGGAAGGGGGGTAGGGGGGGACTGAAAGGCTGGCTTGTGTTCCTTCTGTTCTGTGTCTGTGTTTACCCTCGAGGGGTGTCAATAGGATATGGCTACCATATTGTGCATGATATTACCCGTGTTGCAGCGTGATGTGGTTCCTTCATTTGTCCTGCTTTGCTGGTTATTGTATCATCAGTCAAGGCTAATACAGACTGTGAAATCCAATAATAACTCATCACCTATTTGTGTCAAAACATGCCTCTGTGAACACCCCTCTGCTAAAATGCATTTAAACCCAACAACCCCAGGCTTATGTAGCTCTTATTTCTGTCAAAGTGAAACTACAGATTTAAGTACAAACTGCAAAAACACCTCGGATAATTTAATCCAAGGTTATACTGTAGTCAATCTTTTACTTAAACAATCATCCCTGTGCTTACGCAGGAAATTCTGACAGTCCACTTGTCTTGCAGCTGTGCAGTGGCCCATGTCAAAGTGGCTTTGGCGAAGCCTGACAGCCTCAATTACAACTTCTGTGCCATCTATTTCTTTCTCTTTTTTTGCACAAGCTGAACTGGTCCCTGCTCTAATCTTACAGGATCATGTTATGTTTTCTTTATTTCTTTTAGGAATTTTCTAATGATTTTATGTACATGGTCATTTTTTGCTGCTTCAAAGCCAAGGCCAAAAGCTTCATATCCTTGGAGGTTCTCCTTCACTAGCTACAGGATACTGTTGGGATGTTTTCTTTCACCAACCTGAAACAGCATGAAAGGATTGTTCAAGTAGTTTGTGAGTACTGGCAGCTATTGTAGACTCCAGAAGGAGACAAAGAAGGTCTCAGTATTACCTCATAGTCTTTATTTGTTGGATACTCTGCTTATTTAATGGGTGTGGATCACATCATTTTTCAAGCTGAGATAAACTCTTTTGGATTAATTAGAGATACTGTATTGTACTTATGGTTTTTAAATAGGGGCATTTACAATGATGACTGCAGGGTGGTGGCTTGGCTCCAGGTTGCATCGACCTTAGGTCACCACACACTTGTGTACAGCACCATGCCATCACGTCAGCCACTCAGTGTTGACAAGACTTGCCAAGGCTTGGACGTGCAGGCGGGTGGGCAGGCAGACAGGCAGGCAGACTCTGCTGTCTGGTACAGACAAGACTCAGAGTCAGACGGCTGAGCCATGGTTGATGACTCCCTGAGTTCATCTATCAATCGCCACCTTTCCAAATCTTTAAGACTCTTTGGAGATGCCGCAGATACCACACACTGACGTCAGTACTGACAAACACAAAGTTAGGAAATGGCCACTCACTTGTTTATGGTCTGGTGCCCTCAGAGTGGACAAGGCCTTTGACCTCAGAGAGTTCTCGTCAGAATTATGAAGCAGGCAGCAGAACAGCACTTGAGACTAAAATAGTAACACAGGCGAAACATGAGATTTCTGCCCATCTGTTGCAATGCTTAAGTCCCAGAGATGGTGCTGAAAGAAATCTTAACAATACTATTTGCAGTATCCCCATTGTCATGCACAGAGAAGAAGCTGTCTGCATTGTAATTTGTCTTCAGTCAACAGTTTGACTGCTTTTAAAATAGATGATAATATACTGTATGTATTAGTCTCCTGACACTGCAAAGAGTTCAAAGTTATTGCAAGGAGCACACGTGCTATAAGGTTTATGGAATGACATGAATGGCAAACGATGCAATCTTTTAATTTCTTAGAGTGTTTGTGAGGTAGCAATGTAAACGAGGAGATTAGTCTTCAGCTGGCTTCAAATCCTGGAGACAACTCTGGTCAACTTGGAACACCAAGTCATTTTGAAAAACACTGTCAAGTGACTCAGTTGAATAAACTGACCTTCACTATGTACATTATAAATTGTTCTGGCCAGTGCACCCAATATGTAGTTTCTCCAAATGGCCTTAAATAAACAAACTCATAAGAGATCCCAGTGTTTCTGTCTCTGTCAAGAAATGCCAAGAGACATAGTGTCATTGGTCGTATAGAAGATGAAGCGTTATTTCGTTTTTTGCCCAAACCAAAATAGAACGTTAGCCTTCTTTGAGCATATTTTCTTTTGTGTATGTGGTACAAACCTTGGCCACGGACACATTTTGTAAATCTTGTGGAACCAGTTCATGTGCTGTGCCTTGTAGCTGCAGGGACATGGATTCTCTTCCTTCTTGACTTTCCAGTGGTTCCCTCTCCATCCTTTTTCTTTTACTTAAAAGTTACCAACACTGTTAGGCCAAAATGTGCTTTTGTACCCTGGGATTGATGGGTGCCAATTGCTGCCCCTTCTTCTGGGAAACATTTCCTCAAGTGAAGGCTTGTGGTGAAATGTTTACAATGTGGCAACTATTAGCAACCTTCAGGGAGAAAACAACCCAGTGTGGTGTAATCAATACTTCTTTTGTTTGTTGAACCCACACACTCAAACCAAAGAGTCTTTAGCTCCCCAGCTATATGGCCCATCGTGAATTTTGCAGTGAGGCAGCTGCTTTGTATATCTGATGTAGTCAAGTGTAATACTAGAGTTTTAAGAACATGTAAATGGGCTTACTGATGATGTCTAGCTTAGCACTGAGAGCACGACTGTAACACCGGAATGTACTAATCAGGTTCTTGTTACTAGCACCAGGCTAACAGGATAGACTAACCGGGAAGACAGTAAGCATGAAAGCCTCTGGGTCTATAATTGCTGTGTTGATTGAAAGTATGATCCTCAGGGACAGGCTTTGTGCAAATCCATCTTTTGCTATAGATGCCAGCAGGGAATATAGGTGATAATGGGAGAGTCTACTGGGTAAACCTGTTGTGTAGAATGTGCCTACATTGGTACCCTGAGTTGAGCATTGGTATTTCTGTAGCCAGATCCGTTCGCAACAGCTGTAGATGTGCAAACGGCTCATTTCCGTATGAGGACACATGCATGTAAGTCATGTGGTAAAGACCCACAAAACCCTGGATACAATCAAGCGAAGTGGGTCATTCAGCAACACCTGCTATTGGAATTTGAGGATCAACACTCACGCTATACGTAGCAGCTGATTCCCCCTTTTTCTCTCAAATCCCAAATGTATTGTGATGATTGATGAGTTGAGCACATGCGGAGTAACTGTTTATCTCAGGCGTCGTCTCTCACCTCCTTGAAATTAGTCTACCATATACCTTTGTTGTATGTGGCATAAAACTCGCTCTCAATTGCGTACAGTGCAGCAGACATCCACAGTCAAAATTGCCACATGCACCTGTTCCCACTTTGGCTCCCTCCAAAGTCCACAACAACTGGGCTCAACGCCGAAATCTTTGGGGCTGAACTGAGATCAGTCTGCCAGTGGATCACCGATAGTTTTCTGTTTTTTCTCTCTAACATCCCTCTGCATTTTTTGTGTTTTCATCTGCCTTAAAAAAAAAAAGAAAAAAGAAAAAAAAAACAACCCTTAGGACTAAGCTTATGACACAGACAGCCAGATTCTCCACTTTCATTCTCACACATTAAATTGAAATGTATCCTTTTTTGCTGTGAGGATAAAGAATGATCTCAAAATGTGTTGAAGAGGCAATTTAATAGAAAAGAATAGTGTATGCAAGGTGTTGAAGAAGCAATTTAATAGAAAAGTACAGTGTGCGCACCTGCTGTTAGGATTTGAGTTGCCTTCAAAGTGAGCACATGGATTATGTTTAATGAGGTAGTCATTGATTTATTCTTGGCAGGAAGGTTACCTACCTAGTTAGAGTTGTGCAGTTACTAAATATGTGAAATTATTCATTTGTTCACTTCCAATAAAATCGCTGTGGCAAGGTCAAATAACCTTCCTGTGTGTAATTGAACTTGGGTTGTAAAACACTATATGACAGATTTGCATTCAGCATTAATTATCTAGGGTTCATAAATATACAAAGCTTTCTGTGAAAACATTTTCCAAATTTATAGGTATGACACTATCCTTTGTGGTTTATTAATTAGAGGTTTTGTTTCGCTAACTTTCCTAAATTCTGTGTTTTAAACCTCAGAAAGATGCCTGCACAGGCAGTTATTAAGCTTTCAGGAGGGGGAGGGCGTAGTGATGTCTGCCAACTAGGCATGGACAGCTGTGAACATGAGAGCCATAACAGTAGCAGTGCACTTTTCCTTTTTTAGCAAATCTACTTTTTGATACTACGGTCATGTGTGAGTTATGTGAATTACGGCCAATATTTCATAACATTTCACATGATCAGTGGGTCATCCAAGGTAAGCCATGATCTAATTGTATTGACTGATAATTTGACAAACATGTCTAAGGAAAAGTGCTCAATGAATACATACATGGATTTCAAAAATAAGACAATATGTGGATATGATATATTTTAATGCCAAATGGGGATAATTACATCAGCTTAGTGCAAAAATAATACAGTCTAGCATATTATTAATTTCTGGAATTCAAACTTGATCTGAAGCAATGGATCAGATGTTTGTATTGATTGCCAATTTTTTTGTCACCTTTCTAAATGTACAGTATTACTTTCAACATTATAATTGACTGGCATTGAGTACATGTTTAATATATGTTCCTTGCTTATAGTTTAGAAGGTAAAGAAAAATGGTCCCCAAAAGACACAGGTTCAGTTAAAAAATGAAACACTGCTTTACATCGCATCTATGCATTATTTATTCTCACTGGACAACATTACTATTCTTCTGACATGGTTACTTCATTGTATAATTTCACCATGGGTGGTCATAATCGCCAACTTATGCCACTGACATCTTATAATTTAAATCATTCACTGGGCTGAACAGTTATGCACTCCACAACAACAGTATTACCTTCTGTCAGTCACTTAACATTGCACTTTAATAATTGAAATCTAGTTCTTGTCTGAACAGTACACTGCAGCTAAATCAATCTCCCAGCAATTTACAACACCTTGCAGCCGCTGACAGTTGGTTGGCGGGTATATGACCTGTGGTTTAAGAGAACAGAGCACATGTGGTTAATGTCCTAAATAAAAAGGATATTTGTCTGTTTACTACTTTGCTGTAGACACAACAAAGATGTATCACCAGCATAAGATAATGCTCTCAACTATGAACCATAGATATATAAGTTCTTATTTTAGGTCAACCTGCAAATTTTACCATGAAATCCCCATGATAAGCACACCATGTCATGCAAATATTTATATTTCAGGAAAGGGTTTTAAATTTTTCCTATGGGAGCTCTAAGCACATTGTAAACAAGGTCAGATAAATCTGGCAGGTTCATTATAAACAAAGTCTCAACCTTTCGTCATTATGACATAAGATCGACGCCGATGGTATTAGTCAGTCCTGTCTGTAAACACTGGCACTCCGAGACTGGACAAAGCTATGCTCTGACTCTTGAACCTGCTTGGTGTTGTGCTTGGATTTAAAGCTGTATACCGAAGGCAACTGGAGAGAAAGTGCCTGCTGTCTATGACTGCATTGCACCCGAGAATACCTCCACCCTTTCTCAGAACACTGCTTCATACTGTACCTTACTGACAACCAGTGTATGCAGTATGCAGTCTCTTATGTCTTAATTTGACCAAAATGCATCAGGTGAAATGCAAATAAATTTCTATTTTACTTTTGTGTAAAATGTGCAAAGGAACCAGTATAACATTTACTTATATGCTTTCTTGGCAAGATTTGGTACCACCCTGTCAGCAACTCACATACTCTTGTTAATTTCTTTGATTTATTCATTTTATTCTTCAGCTACTTTCCCCCTCTTCAAATGCTTATGGTAAGCTTAGATAACCAGCTTCTGTGTTCAACTTAACACTTACAGATTGGTCTTTGCATTTAACTCTCTGCACGAAAGCAAGTCAATGTATTTCATAACTGCAAGTAAGTGCATTAAGCTATTAAGTCTTTACAAGCCTTTCTCATATCTTCTAATGTAACTGTAACAACTTTAATTCACTCACAGTGCTGCAATGCTGTTGAATTAGTTTGAGTCATTAGTATAGGTAATATTCTTTGAAGCACAATAGAGAACAATAAAATAAAAAAACTTGAGAAATTGCATCTCAGTGAGACTACCATGTTCACACAGTTAATACAATTCTATTTTTTGCACCTGAAAGAGAACCTGAGTGTGGGCGAGAGTCTTAACTGGTAATGACTAAACTGGGAGCTGGATCAGAGATGCCTTATATCTCACCCATACACTCTTCTTTCAAGTCTTGTCCCAGAGAAAAAAAAAAAAACCTCACGCAACACACTGTTTCATCATGCGAGATCGATGGTGAGAGTAACCTACCTGTCCATCTTAATGAAATGTCTGAGGACTTTCCAAGCCAATTAGAGAGAGACAAAGCGAAAGCTGCTCAGGTCACACTTGACTGCATACTGATTATCTGCTTTATGAGCAGAGAGGAAATGAATTCCCAATGCTTCTGTAGCACCAAAACTCAGATATATTAAACAATTCCACTAGTTTCTGATCATGCAGACCCTAATAAACTATTTTATCTGGAAAGGCCAATGCAACTACAGAACCCCCCCCCCCCCCCAGTGCTTGTCTTTATAATGTTAAGAGAAACACATTCTAGTATCATATTTTCATTAAGTAGTCAATGTGGTCTTTGTGTGGCATTTTAAAGCGTGGAGACAGTGGCGGTGAGGTCGGGCACCAGGCTGTAAGGTTAGAAATAGTGCCCCGGGGACTGTGCCGAGAACTTGGCGTTGATCAGATGGAGTTCAGGTTACTACCAGCTGCCCACCCAGATTTGCTGGCAGGTTAAAGTGTCCAAAACCAAATCCCAGCCAACAGTGAGCTCAAACTCGAGCCCTGAGGAGAGTATTGTGTCTCTGGCACAACCCGATGTTCAGCTGCGGCAAAAGCCTTGAGTGAGGGGAACTAAGCGTTGATACTGTGCCTAGGTTAGAAAAAGCCACAAATCAAAGGTACTCCGCCCATGGAAAGAGATGCCCCATAAAACGCTGGAAAATGTGTGTGTTTAAAATCAAAAAATAAACCACAATGTAGAGTGTTTTGAATAGAATACATCCTTAAAGACGCACAAGCAGTTTTGGAGCTTTTGTCAAAAAAACATTTCATGATACACTTTATATAGAATGGGGTGGTTCAGTGGTCCTGTTCAGTATCTGCTTGTTGCTGTGTGTTTTTACTCAACATTGCAGCAGCTGCTTCAATTTCAATTTGTATGGAGAGTAACTGATTGCAAGGGAAAGCCACTGGTATATTACCTGCACACTGGCATACTGACCCTGGGTATATGAAAAGCGATAACTTTTGTGGGAAATAAACTTGTTGGACCAAGCAGCAAACCTTTTGTGATTTTAGAATACCAGGTTGAGTCTTCCATTAGCTTGTAGTTAATAGAGCTTGAAATTAAAGAGCAAAACTGCAAGTGAAGTGTTTTCTTGTTTCATGATCTCTTGCTCTTCCTCTGCCATCCTTTCTGTTTGCTGCATCAACTCCATAGCCCCTTTGCCTCCTCCCTGCTTCGTCACATCCATTTTTAATAGAGTTCATCAGGAACATTTGGATTTATTTGAATTCTGGATAGTGGACAATTGCTGTATGATGGCATTTTATTGGGCATTGCTTGGTGTATGTTTTTAGTGTCATGGCAACGAGTTGAGACTTGGGTTGCAGTGGGGGTGTGTATTCTGTGGACTGTTGAAGTAACCATGCCTGATCAGTGAAAGGCCAACATTGTCAGCAACCCAAAGGACCCTTTGTGTGTGGATGTGTTTGATGGGGGCCTTGTCATCTCCATGAGACAGTATGTTTGTTGATTCACGACGGGACTTCTTTGTGAGAGTCTGTCACTACAAACGGCGGTTTGCCCCAGTGCCAGCTCTATCTCTCACAGTATATCAGTGCAGTCGCCTCAAATGATGAGCTGTAACAATTGTGATGTCTTCAGCCATGATAGTGGCATGATTCTGATTGGGAATCCCTGTTGGTCAGTCCACTACTCTAGTCAAGATTGAAACAGGCAGAATTCAACAACTATTGGATGTGTTGCCATGAAATTAATGTTCCCTAGGAGGCTAAGCTTACATATTTTGGTGATCCCCCAATCTTTCCTTTCGTATCACCATGGCATTTTTGTCTTTTGAAATGTCTCAGATAGACTGCCAAGATATTTGGTACAGATATACATGATGCCCAGAAAATGACATGAAATTATTTTGGCAATACTTGATCTTTGCTCAATATCAGGTGGAAAGTTTCACTTATCTTGTGAAATATCTACGAAATAGAGTGGCACACCATTTTGTAAAGACATTCATGAATCCTAATGACTTTTATCATCTCCACACTTTACCTGCAGCACCATCGTGACATTCACATTAGGGCTGCACAATGTTGTTCCAGCATTGACACAGTGATGTGCACATGTGCAATAATCTCACTGCAGAACGCACATTGTCAAGCAAATTAATTAAAAAAAGCTACACCTTTTGATGTGTTCTGGTTAAAGTGTGCACTTCATCAGTTTATCAATGGCATCCAGCAGACCTCTGTGTTGTAAATGAACTTTTCCTTAATTTTACCAACCACCATTTTGTAATTGGAGTTTTATGTCCCATGAAAAGTATTAATCGAATATTTATTAATTTATGGTTATCCATTTATCTCCCTCCCTCCCTCCCTCCCTCCTTCCCACGCACACACGCACACACACACACACACACACACACAC
>JANJYP010075814.1:0-18103 GCA_024605115.1 Rastrelliger brachysoma
AAAAACAAATATATTAACATGGAAAATTTTAATATATAGATAAATAAACCTGATGAAACATTTCAAATTTAGGTTCACGTCTTACAAATTAAACAAGGCCACTTGAAGCTAACGTTACTTTCTTAACTTGATATGTGAGTTTAAACACTTTTAAATTATGCGTTGGAAATAATAATTTTAATTCAGATGGACAGTTTCTGAAATTCTTTTATATTTTAGGAGCTTGCGTGGCTCAAATGTAATGACACGACAATACACGAGAGGTACAACCTGAGGCTAATCTAATGCTACCTTGCCTGATGTAAAGTGACTTCAGGACATTGTTTCCACTGATGTAAATGTGTATGTATATAGGACATCTAATCTGCTGTTCCTGGCAGGTTCTGCTTGACAGTTAAGGCTCATTCCTAAACACCAAGAGGATCAAATCAAGCGGTGAAAAGATTAGAAGTGCTTGGTGCAGAATAAGAAAAAAAAGTAGTTTGAGAATGAGCCTTAATGCTCCCCAGCAGCCTGTCATAGCACTGTACAGTTCAACTGCTCATCCACACTGATCACAGATCCACCATGCTGCAAGGCAAAGGCAAACAGCAGTAACAACATCTGGAATCGAGACAACAACAGTTAAAAAATGACACCCTATAAATGCTGCTAAATGACAAACTGTCCACCTGTGTACCCACCACACGACTGTCAGGAGAAGAGGAAGACCACTCCTCACATAGTTACTGCTTTTTGACCTTTTTAAGGTTACCATAGATTCAGCATGTTCCAACATGACTCGGCATGTCTCTCTTCTGGCTTGCACTGATGATAGAANCCTCCCCACCCCCCTCTCCCTTGACGTGACCTTAAGGGGGACAGGCGAGGGGAAGGGTGCAACTCGAAACTATTGATACACACCCGCTCTTATTCCNACCCCCCTCTCCCTTGACCTTAAGGGGGACAGGCGAGGGGAAGGGTGCAACTCGAAACTATTGATACACACCCGCTCTTATTCCCTCTCAGAAAGCCACGTCTACCCGCACAAATGGAAGTTAGTGGACAAACATGACACAACTCGGAGTTAGTTACATAACCAAAACTGTCTGTATGAGTGGTGGTCCTTCAAAGTAATGACCTTTAATGTAATACATGACTTTAAAGGATAAGGCTAGCAATTGTCACCTTTTTTTTTTTTTAAATTTTGACAGTCAACAAATTCATTGAAAAGAACCAAACCAAAAACCAATTGTCTTTTCATTTGGTAGTCTTTAGCAAACATTACTAGTGCACTTGTTAGGGGTAAGTGAGTTGACAGTAATAGAATATAGACAGTCTTATCCTTTAAATGTGCAAATGCCAATAATCTAAAGTAATCCGATGTAATATAGCCTATACAAGAATAAGCCAAGAATATATAGTAATGTGAAACAACTATTGACTTTGTCACATAATCTGAGATCAGTTGATATTTTATGGGACTGTTAATGGGAGTATTTACTGTTATTGTTACTCTTGTATCTTGATGTGGAAAAAAAAAAACTTGGATCAATTTGATCGACAGTCACAATTCAGGTTTTTATTGTATTTTGGCATTTTCTTTCACTGTAAGGCGTTATTACATTTAGTTTCATTACATTAAAGGTATTGTCGTACTTAAAGGGGTACTCCATCGATTCTGTATTGTACTTAATCAAGGTTGAGGGGAGCAACGTATTTAAAGATAATGATCTAATTTGATGCAGCAGAAGCAAAGATACACTATTGTTAAAAAAAACAAAACTGACAAAATCATCAGACTGCTGCTTTCACACGCTTTGGTGGAGCTCCCCTTTCTGTTTTTTCTTATGACTACAGATGTTAGCCATTGCTGAAAAATAAATGGCCACCATCTTTATGGGTGTGTTGGACTTAGGGGTCACTCATTAAAAACAGACTTGTTGAACACTTGTGGCTTATTTGGGAGGGTTAAAACATTACAACCGAGTTAGTAGAGATGCAAAGTAGACCAGACATGATTCTCTTTGTCTCGCTTATTAGGAGAATTTTTTTTTTTTTTGTCAGTTGAGATCTTTCCAATTCTATCCGTAATGCGAAAATGGTGCAAACCCCTGAGAAAGCCCACGGTCTCATTTGACACGTCTCCAGATCTGTTCTTCTCTCATAGGATATGTTTCCAAGAAGCTAACTTTACCACTGGTGAATCTGAATCTCCAGGGTACATGTTGTACAAATTGCAATTTACTAGAATGTTCATAATAGATTATAAGATAATATTAAGGGCAATGAATATTATATTGTATCTTTATCAAGGGTTACAAATAAAGTTCCCATGGAAAAGACTGAGAACCTGTATTGTGTGCTTCTTGTGAATCAGACATGAATAAAAATGGTAACTGCAGAAATGATTTTGCTGTGATAAGTTTATTGCTCTTCTTTCTGTAGTATACAGGGATGCAGGCAAATACTGTTTTTTTTTTTTTTTTTAATTTTTTACAATAGTAAAGCAAGTCGGTGGCAAGGCAACATGGAAGCTTCTGTCACATGATTGTTTTTTTCAAGGGGAAAATTATTGGAAAAAGAACCCAAACATTAAAAAAAAAAAAAAAAGTCTGATGGATATTCTTACAACTCTTGATGTAAAAAGCATCAGCTCTGTCATTTACTCAAAACAATGAGCGTCATTATGTGTAGCAATGGAACCCATAGTGCAACACTCCATAGCCAACAGGAAGAAAAGTTGTATTTGGTCAAAAAGAAGAGAGTGTGAGTGAGACCCATGTGTACAGAGAACATCATTGTAAATGCTAGCAATGAATTGGCCAAAGCACTTAAAGCAACAGTTGGACATTATTCGCTTTCTTTCCGAGAGCTGATGCCACTCTCATGTCTGTATAGTAAGTCTGAAACTGAAACCAGGAGGCAAGCTATCATTTTAATTTAGCATAAAGACTGGAAGAAATGTGAAGCAGCTGTTTAATCTATACCAAACTAAAATGTAACAGTGCTGTGTTGTGGTGAAACTGGAGCGTTTTTTTTTAGCTAGTGCCGCTAACATTAAAGCTGTGGTTTTAAGAGGAGTTGCCAGATTGAACAAACAGAATATAACATATTAGTGAGCGCTAGGGAAGCTAGTAGCAGATGTGCTAGGTAAGACTAAGGAAAGACTTCCCAAGGATAGGAAATAGTAAAGGAAGCTCATTGTGATGTAATGTCTCACAGTTTACCAAGAGTAAGGAAGAGGTGTTGATCGTAAGTGAATTTCGTTAGCTTCTGATGAAGCTAGGCTAGCCCTTTCTCTCTGTTTCCAGTCTTCACACTAAACTCTATTAACTGACTCGTATTTACTGGACAGATAAGAGAGCAGTAACAATCTCATTTATCCCACAACATGAAAGTAAGTAAGTGTATTTCCCAAAATGTCAACATATTTTTTTTAACGTGCTAAAAACAATCACTGACCAAAACTGATACCTACATTTTTTGTTTTTTTTTTAAAGGGTAACTACTGTGTGTAAAGGCTGGCTTTTGGTGCAAGTTTGTGCTGAGTTAAAAGGCAGTATTCACAGTAAAGATTTGAATATATTACATTTTCCTATTCACAAGTGCTAATAGTGGACATTTCTGCTTCTTATTATTCTTTAAAGGAAAAGAAGTAGATTTCAGAAAGCATGGCTTTTAAAAAGTGGTTCCTTCAGTTTGCGTCACATTTAGGAAAAAAAAAAAAAAGAAAATTCATTTACTAAGAAATGTCCGTGGTCAAAATGGTAGCACTGGAGTTTTTCTGGTAAATCAAAAAGAGCCCCAATCGATTAGAAAGGAATGTCAGTATAAATACAGGATAAAGTACAAATACAAATAAAAACACTAAATAAATAAATGTGATTGGCCTTGAAATAGAAAGGGTGACAATTTGTAAGGACTGGGTGAGAAAAAGAAAAAAAAAAGAGATGAAGTTGTATGTACTTTAACATCTGTCTGAAGCAAAAAGAGAACAACTGACATTTCTTGAAGCTTTCTATATTAATATCTATCAATATCTTCCAGGGAATGGTAAATCAGTAACAATGAAAAGGGAGAATTGGTATTTAAAAAATAAAAAAAAAGAATAAAAGCTGTTAAGGCACTTTTTTTTCTTCTGCCGATTACAACTGATAAAACCAAAGAATTTTCAAAGACACGAACGTCTCTCCGTAATCTCATTCTGTGGATAAATACGCCAAATAGTGTATTTAAAAAAAAGGCCCTTCAAAGGAATGACAACCATTTCTACAAACATACTCTAAAGCACAAGCAAACTGTGACAAATGTGTATTAAGCTAAAGGTGCACGGTGAGATTTTTTTTTTTCATATTTACATCAAATGATGAACTGATTACATAATACACTTGATTTGTGGTTCGTGTCTTCTCCCACACCGCTGACAAAATATGCAGACGTCAACTAGTCTCTGTCAGTACAGTTATGATATTTACAAAATGGCCGTACGAAGCAATCCAATTCACCTTGTAGTTCCTTTTCTTTTTTTTTTCCAGTAATACACACATAGACTCAGAAAGTATACAATGATTGTCAAAATGTGTTTTCAAGTCTAGGTGGCGTAACACTGATATTGCATAAAGTGTTGGTATAAAGCACTGTAATCATGTCTTTTCATTATCTAGAAAAATCCTTCATGTTTCCTCTTGTCATACACATTTGGCAGTTGTGCGCATCATTGTCCAAAAAAAAGATAAAGATCATGTCAAAAAGCACCTAGTCTTTGGATTGTGGGTACGACGGCGACGTAAGAACTTCATTTCAGTGAAGTGGAGACAATGTCAAAATAACATTTGGTAGTAAAATGTCTGATTCAGCCATCAATCTTTGGGTGTAAGCTAACAGTCTGCTTAATGTCATTTCCCACTGGATTCAAACAATGAAGCGGAGTCTGGCACTGGAAGCTGTTCTAAGTACAAGTCAATAGTTCTTTGGTAAGGTCATAGCTGGTATCAGTCTGTACAGCTACTTGAAAGCTGCTGTCTTTTTTTTTTTTTTGGCTGCTGATGGCTTGCTTGTTGTTAGCAGGCACTTGGGTGGCGGTGTTTTCACCAGTGCTCCAAGTGAAGGTCCATGGCAGAGTTCAAGTTAATATCTGTGACATCCAGGAACTCTGTGTTGAAAATGCTGGGCCCACTGGGTGGAGCCACGCTGAAGGCTGTGGCCGAGCTGGGCGGCGTCAGGTCCAGCCACTCCATCGTCTCCCAAGGCGTCTCGCTGAAGGTCATGCTGACCATGCCCTGCACCTCAGGTACAGCCGACACCTTGCTGATGGGCGACAGAGGGGTGTCCATCAGGTCTCTGTTGGTCAGGAGTTTGTCCTGCTGGGGATGTTGTGGGTGGCGGTGGTGGTTGTGGGGGCTGCCGTACCCTTCACTGTCTCTGTTCCCCTCGTCTTCCTGACCCCCGTCCTCGGAGGCCATTTTAAGAAGGGCTACCTCTCCTCCCCGCCCGATGGGACTGCCCAGCAGAGTCTCCAGGTGGCTGTCAGCGAGGTGATTGGCCGAGTGGTCGTAAGGGAGCTGGGTGGGGGACAGGTGTTCGTAGTGTCGGTGGAACCTCGGGACGAGGAAGCTGGGACACCCTGGGGACACAGTAATGTGAGGCACAACTTTGGTTAGAGACGACCTCTCCCCCTCTTCTCTGGCGTTAGCTGGCATCTCTTGAAGAGAAAGAGAGGAGGGAGGGTCACAAAAGGTGGAGGAATCTGATACCCATGTGTGAGGCAAGACTGTGACTGACAGCTCAAATTATAAACCAGAGCACTCCATGATTCATGAGGAGATTTTAAACCAACTTGCAAGTTCTGTGCCAGCTACACTTTTATTTCTGGATGCTAATATCTTTGGCAAATTTCACCTTACCTCCACTCTCTATGAGTACATCCAGAAGTTCATCCATCTGCTGACTCCTGGTCAGTTGCTGTAATGGTAATAAAAGTAAACAAAAAAGGATTATGTTTTATTAATTGAACACGGTTTTAATTAAAAATATAATCCAATTACATTTAAAGATTTGACATAAAAGATGCAAGCTTTGAAGCGGGCTGCTCAGACCTGCAGAGCAGTGTTTTGGTGATACAAACATTTTTTGGAGACAGACCAGTTTATTGGTTGAGGTCAATCTAAGTCAACAGTTAGCTAGCCTGTAGAGGAATATCTCTGCCTTGTAGTGACAGTATAACTAGTATAACAGTATAACTATTGTGAAGAAATGGGACATAGGGTTGTGTTTGAATTGAAGGTTAGTTTGCTTTGTTCAAATGTGACATCACTTGTTGGGTATGTATTATATGGATTGTCCCAAAGTTTGGTACAGATGTCCATGGCTCCTGATTATGATAATGTATACCGTCGCCTTTGGTGATCTAACTTCCTTTCTAGTCAGCCTGAGGTTCTGAGGGTTTGTGGTTAGGATGTTAGCATTTGGGTCAAAGCCACTAGCATAAAATTTGACTCGTAAGTAAAATGTACTGGGATGGAGGCAGAGTAAAACAATAAAACTCAAACCGCCGACCTCCATATCTACAACAAACTGCCATAGCTAGACACCACTAAAGATAATAAATAACTTTTTGCTTCTCTAATTTACATCTTTATCAGCTAGCTACTATAAGCAAAGACAATTTAATGTGAGATCAATACTAACACTAATATGGTACAGGTTAAAAACCCCAGTAAATTGATTTTGGATAAACTTTAAAAAATTTTTTTAAATACTGTGACCGACATGTGACATTTTACAGTTGAAACAGAGTGCCACCTGTTGGACAAACTATGTACAATATGTTTGACATTCCAGCACTCACAGACAAACTGATGCTGATCATATCAGTCAAGCTAATATATGAGACATTAATTAGTTACTCTCCTCTTTTAACTCAACCAATAGTTTATCTGCTCTCAAGAAATGTTTATATGTCTAAAATAACAATGTGCCTCAGGCTTTGGTAAAGGCTGAAAACAGTCAGTGCAGTGGTCAAAGCAATGGGTGAAAAAAAGAGGTGCAATACAGGTGATGGAATTCAAGAGACCAAAAAGAAGACAGGAGAAAAAAAAAGTGGAATTAGACCAACGCCGATAGGTAAAATAAAATCTATGTCCAGCCATTGTCTACGGAATTTTAGCGTGGACTTGAATTTACCTGCTTGACTGCATCCTCATAGCATGGGGGCTGTCTTAAGTCAGATGCAGCTGAATCTGAGCTACTGAAGGCAGGGGTAGAGACCTGGCACTTTTGGCCAGCGTGACGAGGAGAGGGCAATACTGACATCTATATGAAAAATAGGTGAGAAGTGACATTAGGCCACCAATTAGAGTAGGGTGCTTACTGAATGTGAGTGTTACAGATAACAAAAAGCATGGAGAGCAACTGATGAGGCCCTCGCGACTGAATAAACTCATCGCTTTAAACATTACATTACAGAGGAAGAGGGTTGGCGTTGTGTTCTTGTAAAAGGGAAAAGTCACTGACATGTGAAGGAATGTGTGATAAAGACAGGATGGACTCTTTCTCAAAGAGCAGAGATATGACAAGAGTGACATGAACCTCAAAACACAAGACGATTGTTGAGAGTCAGAGACAGATCACAAATTAATGGAAGAAGGAGAAAAATGGTTATGTGAACGTGTGGTGACTCAGATCAAGTACCTGACATTGACATGACAACTACGCATTGCTTTCATATTCTCTGTGTTTTTACCTACCTTGGCTTGCATATTAGGGTTCTCAGACTTGGCTGAGCTGTGGTGGTTAAGTCCACAATCAGCTGAATTGGGAAAGACTCCCTGAAGGCCTCTTTGGTCAGGAGGATAAGAACAGTTCAGCGGCTGCCCACCGCTCTTCTGCTGCATCTGTTGTTAGTCACAGGTGATGCAACATGTTAGAGTACATCACACATAACACATACGCTACATTAAAGCAACATGAGTGGCAGTAGTTCATTTTAGGGTGTAAGTTGGTTTTTAACAGATAATTGTATTTTCATGACCTTAGAATAAGCCTTTTATATCTACATAGGGTCCGGGTCCTCTTTTACGGAAGCCATAGCCATATGTCTACAGTAGCCCACAATGGACAAACTTAACCCTGGCTCTAGAGATGGATTTTTTGTGTTTTTTATGCAAGTTTGGTGGCAACTATAGGTTCTCCTACGAATTTAGAAAGGGGATGATGGGGGGGGTGTTATTCAGTTGCTTGCAATCTGCAACCTCACCACTGGATGCCACTACACACTGGTCCTTTAAGAAATAAATGGAAGTCATTGTTGGGTGGTCAAATTAGAATTAGAAGAGTGAAATTATTTTGTTTTGGTCATACCCCAGCCTATAGCCTCTGTTAAATGTATTAAAAATAACTCATTCTAATGTAATTTATTCTATCGTGCATTATTGAAGTCACATTAACATGACTTCTGCCTTTTAAGAATAGTGTTTCTAAAGACATCATACCTGCATATTGCGTGCTCTGTTGTTGCCCTGGGGCTGTGGGTGACTGCATCCGTCCCTCCCCAGTGGAGGTGATAGCAGGTAGGGGTTATTAGGAGAAGAAGGCTGGGGGCTACTGGAGGGCTTTCCGATGGGTGAGTCTTGCGGCGAGCATTGCGGACTGAGGAAAGCGGACATGGTGGACGGGCTGCCAGAGGAAGGGGCTGTGTCCATACATTGTGGCCCGCCGTGACCACTCCCCACATTGGAGAGCGAAGCGTTGCAGTGTCCCATGTCCTCCATGCAGCTCCCGGGAGGGCTCTTAAGCTGTTTGGGAGAGGACAGAGGGCAGCTGGAGGACAGGGACATGGGCTCTTGTTTGATTGTCACCCCGAAAAAATGTTGGCCCATCATGGCTGGAGTCTGCTGGTGGTGCATGGAGGGGTGGTGGGACTGAGATGGAGGAGGGACGGCATCCTGTGTTGCTCCATAGCAGCGTTTCCTTTTGTGGAGCTGCATCTTCAGCTCTTCAACCTACCAAACAAGATTAATACGACAAAGAATACTTTCATATACTTGTTACAAACATTAAAACTACACTTTCAGATTTGAGTTTAACGACAACATGTATCATTTTCTATCATTAATTCTTACTTCCTCTTAATGAGACACTGTAGATGACCAGTTCCACTAGTGCAGTAAATAGTGTCCCTAGTAATTATTGTCAGACTGATAAATGAGACCAGATATTTTAGCCAGAGGAGGAAATAAAGTCTCATATTGAAAGTAACTTTAGTAAAAGTGATCTACATAAATAAAACACATTTAAATTTATCAAATTATTTATCAACTTCAAAAACTCATTCTATATTTCTCCTATTTATTAAAAAGTTTAACACTTATGCAGTGCTGTGTGAAAGTCTTAGGTAACCACCGTCATATGAACGGAAAAATTTAACATTAATAATTAAATATTATTAATTAAGGTTCCATTTAGGTTTAACAGAGCCAAGACTTTTGCAAAGTACTGTATGTTCAATTTATGTGATACATGTGAGGGGGCCATAAATAAGTAACTTCTCCTTTCATCTTGTCAGCAGTAAAATCACAGGTGTTATTCACTGCTTGGATGTTTCTATTGGAGTGTCCTATGACAGTAAGCCAGCATGTGCTTGTGGAATTCAGCCATCATTAATTTTAGTGTTCACACCTGTGACTTTCCTACGGTCACGTGTCACAATGTGATCCGTGGTAAAGGGTATGCGTCGGAGGTTACGGCCTATTAAAGCTAGAATCTCTATTATAGTTTATTATTAGACAGACACCCTGATGTCACCCACCTGTCTCTGCTCCTGGTGCAGTTTCCATGTCAGCTCTTCAATCACCTTCTGCTTCTCTACCAGCATTTTATCTTTCTCTGCTTCTAGCCCGTCCATGCACCCTCCCTCTCCTGCCCTAGGCCCCCCCAGGCCATCCTCCATGCCCAGCTGGGCAGGGGACGGCTGCAGGGCGAACTGTGTGGTGGGCGAGGACATGGGCACGTCACTGAAGCTGTCGGGGAGCGAGCCGCTGAGGGACAGCTCGGAGGATGCTGGTGAGATGGGGGGCGTGGAGGAGGTGCTGGGGTAAGGGTAGTAGCCTCCCTGGGAGAGGGCGCTAGAGGAAGACGGGGACTGGTAGGAGGACAAGGAGCCCGTGGGGGTGACGGGGAAGGTCACAGTGGTGATGTCAGAGGAGCCTGACGGCGAGGACCCGGCGTTGGAGTCCTTGAAGGGTCGAAGGCGTTCGATGAGGGCGGTTTTGGTGCCAGAGACGGGCATGCCGCGAATACGCAGGTGCTGCCTGAGCTCCGATACCTGACGTAGCAACGACAAACAAAACAATCACCCACTTTGATTTAGTAACGCAGACAAACGTGCGGTATTCCTAGCACGGTGTTGTGTGCATTTCTCTCCATCGTCACCTACTTTTAGGTCGTCCAGATTGGCTGGCAGGGGCCCAGGTTTGACCGGTGAGATGTTGCTCTGGTTGGGATATGTGTTCTTGACCGGAGAGGACGAGCTGCTGTTGGCTGTGCTGGACGGAGCGCTGGAGCTGCAGGCTGACATCTGCTCACTGCTTCCTCTGGGAGGGGGACACATCAAGTGGTTCAGTCACTCAGTTATACATCAACATCAACTCACTACTGCTTTCTAATGACCATTTATATATTTTATATGCTGGAACTCATGGCTTTATTCATCTTATTAAAACTTCAACTCATACATTATAAATTAGTTTTCTGCCATTAATAAGAAGTGAGGTGTTTAGTTTCAGTTTATCCTCCAGTGTTCAACTAAAAAGCAAACAGAAGACGGTAACTGCACTAAATGAGTAGAACTGCAAATAATTGATAAATTAATAATTTACATGTAGATTAAAGTAAAGGAATAAAAAGCTTTTTTTTGCAGCTTTTCTGTATTAGCAGACTTTTCATTATTGCTTATTGCTATTACAGTATTTTTCATTGCATATATGATAATGAGTATGATTAGCAGTGTAAAGCTTTTTAATTTTTTTTTTTTAGAAAGTCATAACCCTTTATTAATGATTTATTAACTTATACAGGACTGTTTCTAATAATACATCACATTTTACTGTAACAAATATAAGTAAATTAAGTTAGAAAAACCATACATTTTACCAAATATTGACCTATGTAGCATTAGAAAATGATTTAATAACTATTGATAAAACTAAAAATTATAATAGGTGGCTTATAGAAAAATTGGTATCAAAAACCCTTAAACTGTTATTCTAATTTTTTTGTCTTTTTAAATTTATTTTAACCTAGTTTTTTACTTTTTACTTTAGTTTTTTTTTTTAATTATTTATTAAAATTTTTTAAACATTTTTATCTTTATTTTCTACATGCATTTGCTTTAATTTTTCATCACTTGTTGTCTTATTATCTTGTCAGTCAACTGTGAAGCACTTTGAACTACACTGACCTGTATGAAAGTTCTGTATAAATAAAGTTTGATAATGACAGCTTAAATGAATAACTTATAATGAACTTCTAAAAATCTTCATTCAAGTTCTTACTGTATTCATCAGCAAACAGTATGTACATGAGTCAACCCCATCCACTGATGAACATGAGATAAAGTGGTTGAAAGTCCCTAATAAGTGAGTAAGGTGTGTGTTTAGTTATCATGACTCACTTCTGGGTCTGTGCTGGTGGGTGGGGCTGGTAACTGAACGCTGGCTGCCTCTGCTGAGCCTGGACCTGGGCCGGCGTCTGAGGAGTGTGTGTGTGCTGCTGTGAGTGCTGCGTTTGCGAGTGTGTGTGAGCGTGTTTCTGCTGGCTGAGGATCTGCAGCTGCAGGAAGAGCTGCTGCTGCTGGAGGAGTCGGGCATAGGCCGAGTCCATGGGCGGAGGGGACTTTTCGGCCTTCTGGTCCGGAGGAATGTACTGGTGGTACTTGAGCTTCTTCACTTTCGGCTTCACATCTTTGGGCTTCTTGTGACGGTTCTTGTCTGTCGTCTTGGACTGTTTACATAAAGGAGAGTCAAATACTGATCCGATACTCGCACTAAAGGTGTTAAGTCATTTACACGCGTTTTCAAACTACACTTAAGGATGGACTGACCTTGACAATAGCAGGAACAGGTATTGGCGGTGTAGCCTGGCTGTTGTTAGCTCCAGACAGTCCTTCATCTTGGCTTTGATCTGGTGGGTCTCTGCTTGTACCCCCCTGTTCACACACAAAAACAACTCATCATTTCTAGCCCTCTCTATGACTATCCATGCCTCTCAAATCTTTTGTTTTTATAATGAGTAACTGATGACACACGCTGACTAAGACCCTGCGAAGTTAAAACCAGCCTGTGTTTAAACCAATATGTCCAGTGAGATAAAGGATTTCACTTTGTTTCTTTTTTTATGACATATTATTTTACAGTAAATTAAACCACAGTTTATGTATAGGTAGAATAGATAGAAGTGGATTTACTGCAGCCAGATGTTTCATTCAAATGCTGCTTAGATGTTAATGCATTGGTTGTAATCCCAATACTATAATATATAGTGTATAATAGAAGAGTGTCAGAATAATGACTACTTTTGATATTATAAGCACATGTTGCGTGTTCTACTTGCATGATTTTTACATATGTAACATTTGGAATGTAAGACTTAGAAGAAAAAATATTTCCACAACTGTCTGTGGGGAACATACTGTATGTATATATGTGCACTGAATGTTATCCATATATAGTTGAGATTTTTCACTCAGTACCAACGTGGTGAGCTGCCAGCTGACTGACAGATTGAAATTGGCATCCCCTAGGGCCACGCTGGTAACATGGGTAAAAAGCAATGGATGGATTCATCTGTTACATCAATAAACATGAGTTGTGGATGTTGGAAAATGTTGAATATCAGCTCACTTATAGAACAAATGTCAACAATAAAGACAACAGAAAAACACTGAGTAATTGCAATGAAATACTCAAAAGTTATAGATTTAAAAACTGTTGACATGTGCTGCAAGATTGAGTATATGACCTGAATGCATCACACATCTGCACACAGAGAATATATTGTACAGTTCCTCTTGTTTCATTTGATGTACTGCTCTGTTTAGAAGTGAATTTCACTCTAACAGGTTTATCTGTCCAGCTGTTTCATGATCTCCTCCCACTGATGAATGACTTGTACCAAACTATACTAAACTATACTAAACAATTACATCTAAATGTGCTATTGTTGTCTGAGATTTTATGTCTTTTGGTCTAAATGTGTCTGTTGCAATTGATGCATGGACATGTTGACTGCTGCGGGACAGTCGGTTTGTAATCCGAAAGGAGTAATTATGGGGGAAAAAATGCACATGTATCGAGGGAGAAGTATTCCAAAAAGCTCCAAACAGACATTTCAAACCGACTCTGAGGCACCGAGAGCGGATGATTCAGTTGGAGCCAGTCAGCTAATAGATATAAACAACCTTGTTCTGGCATAAATTTTTAAAGAGTGACCGTTGCTGTAGGCGACCGTTGGAATGAGGTCATTGCGAGTGAAAGGTAAGCAGTTAGGGAAATAAAAGCAGCTGTGCTGGGCGGGATGGTGCGTCTGTGCTGGAATGTGACACCTGCTTAGTTCAACTCAGTCCAAACGGTCAGCGGATAACAAGAGGACGTTGGGTGGGTGGGAGGGGGAGGGAGGAGGTGTAGTTCTTGTTGTTGCCACCGGAGGGCAGGGCGAGCAAAGCATTGAGAGAGCAGGAGTCTAAAAGATTAAGGTAAATAAGTAGGCAAAAAGAAGGAGTTGAGGAGTGGCGGTGGGGGGTGACTGTACCTGTCTTGTGCTGGTGAGGGCAGGTGAGGAAGAGGAAGAGGGCGTACTGCCGACGGCCTCGGACGAAGGGCATGCCGAGCCCTGGGATTCGTCGCTGTGGTGCTGCTCTGGAGACAGGCTCTCGCTGCTGCTGTCCTCCTCGAACGCATACGAGTCCTCTTGTTTGGGGAACTTACCATGATTTACTGGAGGGAGACACAAACACAGGTAGGGTGGCGGGTTAGTGAGATAGTGCGTTCATCTACTAATAACTGAGATGAGGAGGAGGAGGGGTGGCACAAAAACATGCTTTTAAAAGTTAAGTCCAACAGGTTTTTTCCTTCAATCCAGTACTGTGTAACATAGAACTGTACAGCTGCAGGTACAGACAGTGTAGAGGCAGGATTTTTAAATTAACCTCATCTGAAATCATCATTATCGGGTTCATTATCATATTGCATCTCAAAATCAATAAGTGCACACGACTAGGGCCTGCAACCGCTGATTATGTTAACTGATTCATTTGACAATTATCTTGATTAACTGAGTGTTTGGTCTCTAAAATGCAAGAAAATAATAATCCCATAGTGAAATGCAGTATTGAAACGTGTCCGATCAGTTCTGTCTAAAACAAATAGATTCAATTATGATTAATAGAACAGAAACATTTTAGCTGTCTTTTATCCATTATCCAAATGACAATCAACTGATAATCACATGAATAATCAATTCATTTTCTATCAGTCAGCAAAGTGATTCATCTGCTGATGTTTCCAGCTGTTCTGACCATTGTAATTGTTAAAAATCGGTCAAAACAGCTGGAACCAGAAGCTGTAAGTATTGTAATTGCAAATTATTAAGAAAACATGCTGACACTGCTAAAAAAAAAAAAAAAAAAAGTCAGAGGAAAGAAGCAGAAACAACAATCAAACAAAAAATGTGAATGAAATGATTTAAACAACTTTATTTGAGGGTATAATTAAAATGGAGCACTGTTGAAATGAATGAAATTTTCTTACACACACAAACATGCACACACACAACTGTACAATCGCTAAAAGGATGCATGCTGTTTATGATGCATGTTCCCCTATGTGTGAAGTGCTATTCACACACATCCTGTCTGTCACTGACACTCACGCCTGGAGGTGTTACGCTGCGTGGGTGAGAGACCGACATGTCCACTTTACATCCCGATTGGCCGTGCTGATAGAGGGCACCGTTTCCATTGGAGGAGTTAAGAGGAGCCTATCTAAACAGAGAGCCCGGAGAGGGAGGTGGTAGAGGTTTGGAGTGTATTGGTGTGGGGAGTGAGCGTGTGTGTGTGTGTGTGTGTGTGTGTATGTGTGTGTGTGTGTTAGAGGTATAAGATTCTCTTTTTGCATCCAAACATGTGACAGGCAGGAACAGACCCTGGTTTCAATCACGGCACCAGCCTCGTTCTATGCAACTCAATGACCTCCCGACACACACACACACACACACACACACACACACACACACACACACACATACACACACACACACACACACACACACACACACACACACACACACACACACACACACACACAGCTTAATCTAGAGCATTGTCCTAAATGCCATTTCCTCCCACCTGTTCATGTATAACTCCTCAGTCACTGCTTCTCTCTCTCTCCCCCCTCCTCTCTCTCTCTCTCTCTCTCTCACACACACACACACACACACACACTGATAGCTAAGAAATCGGCACATACTCTCTCAGCTATATACAGTCCAGTAAATGTTGTTTTCCACGAGTCTTTAAGTCAATTTGATGTCACCGGGAGATTGAGCTGGCAGAATTACAGGAAATCAGCCAGCCCCGTGTACACTTCCGCTTTTCAAGTGGCTGCTTTTTTAAGGAGTTGCGGTGGGTCACATAGTTTGCGAAAAATTACCGGACAGGGGTTGAAACAATCGTTTGGGGGAGTGTTTGTTGTGTTCCGAAGATATGAGGCTTTAAAGGTGAGGGGTTAACGTTGAACAAGGGCAGCAGCCTGGTCCTGTCACGCAGCTTTGTAGGTGGCTGCCTTGGAGCCACGCTGGGCCCCGTTATAAAGCTGAGACACAAAGCAGAGAGAGAGGTACACACACACACGCACGCACGCACACACACACACACACACACACACACACACACACACACACACNCAAAAAAGAAAAAAAAACTCAAACACACACTTACTTGCAAACACACTTCTAAAGGAAAAGGGTGGAACCAAATACAGCTGCTGTTCATCTCAATAAAGCGTGCTCCTCTCCTCCTGCAGAGGTAGTGTAAACCAGCTGACTGCAGCCTTTACGCAACATGTTTACTGGAAGCTCGAGGGGGCAAAACATAAAACCGCTAAAACGCCCCGAGATGCACTACATACACCACCAGGAATGATATATAAATGGTGAGTAACATGTCGGGCATTGGGGACAAACAGTGCAAGGCCTGGCGCTCTCTCTCGCCACTAAATCACTGCAGCGTCTAAAGCTTTTTATTTGCTGAAATCAGACAAGGGCTCCCCCCAAACACTTCAATCTGTAATATACATTTACTGAATAAATACTCATGTTAAAGCACCTTTTTTGTTTTGTGTTTTTTTTTTAAGAAAATGTGCCTTTACTGAACTAAAATATTTTTTTTAGATCCGAACTGACCTCTAGCAATCTTCTGAAATGAGCTCAAAGTCTAAAAATATAAATAACATTCTTTCTGTAATGAATACAAATAAATAGCTTTACTTGTTAAAAATGTGCCTAACACTGAAGGGGAACAACAGGAAACAGGTAGTTTGGTTCCACTTTAAAATAAATCACCCATTACAAATGATTTATATGTTTATTAGTGGTTATTAATGGTAAATGAATCAGTTTTAATCCTTGAGTATGAACAAATTTGAGGCTGCTGGTTTGTGTTTATCCTGTGTGTTTGGTAATGCAGCATTAACTGATGTTTATTGGTTTCTTACTTTATAATAAGATGTCTGTTTTTAAGTCTGCAGCTGTGAATGTTAAAGCATCCCTTTTTAAGTGATCGAATGGTTTTATGCATTATTACAAAATGGTACCAATGATTCTGATGCAACCATAGCTTTTTAGCTTTGAATGTAACTTTGAATTTAATATCCAGTTAAAAGCTGCTACAGTTATACTTTAGACTTTTTTTTATGGTGCGTAGTTGTCTTTTTTAAATTGTGATTTGTTAAGGATTTGTTGTATTGTTGCTTGCTCTAACAAAATCATCAATGGATCATCAAAGTCTATTAAGATATTTACTTTCATTAATGTTCTCCAGTGATAGAGAATTCATGCTGCTGTCAGAAAAGCTCTCTGTGAAGGAGGAACATCACGTTTATAAAAGACTCTACAATAAACACTCTACTTTTAGTTGGTGCTTGTTTGACAAAATGACGTGATTGTGTTGAAGTCCAGCAGTGCAGTCTTTAAAGTGCATGCTGGTTAGATTACTATCTCCAACAGAGTGCTTTGTACTGCTGAATAACTGACTGAACAATGGTTTGTTAATACACACACACACACACACACACACACACACACACACACACACACACACACACACACACACACACACACACACANCTTCTACTTAGAATAAACCAATCCTGCGGGATTATCAAACGCACACTCACACATTAGGAGACTGGCAGGATGAGATGCAGGTGCATAAAGGTGTGTTAAACTGTACTACAGTATCTCTCTGCTGATACCTGTCATTGTGACTGCAGAGTCTAGGGGAATGATATTCTTTTGGACCAGCTCCAGGGGCCCAGGCCTGAGAGCCAGCTTCTCATTCAGGTCCTCGGCGAGCCGGGCTCGCTTTAGCCTCATCTGGGCCTCTAGAGAGGAGCCGTCTGAGACCAGGTCTGGATAACACACAGCAGGTTCACACCATCAACAACATGAGACACACCAGGGAAACACTGATAGAAGTCTATACATAGAAGGGGTCGGCACATTGGCTCAACTCATGTACAGTTTCAGGGTACCTCAGGTAATCTGGTTTGCATTCACACTGAATGCAAACCAAATTTTTGGCAGTGTGACTACATATAAAGTTAAAGAAAGATGTGAGTGGATGCAAATTTGCCCTTGTTGGCTTGAAGATGTGTCCACATGAGGTGAACATGAGAAAAAATGTGCGCGTATTCCAAGATTTTATGACTGTTTCATAAACATACAGAGGCAAAGGGGAGAAGAAGGCAAACTGGAGGGAAAAGAAATGGAAACAGATAAACAGCTACTGTGTCTGTTGCTAGCTAGCCTCTAGCTAACAAATGGCGCTTTTCCACTACACACTCCAGCCCTA
>JANJYP010075841.1:0-12302 GCA_024605115.1 Rastrelliger brachysoma
TGAACATTTATAATGCATGCATCCAGTAAGAAGTGTTCTTCACTCAAAAATATACCCTTTGAACTTGTGAACTCTTGCAGAATTTAGCAAAAGCACAAACATTGTTCTTTTGAGTTTATTTTAGTAAATAATTACAATCACTTTTATTAAACACTTTTAAATATTCAGCATTTAAATTAAAAGGAAAATGAACTTTTCTGTTATTTATGATAGTAATCATGAGCATTACTGGCCCAACTTAACATACTATTGAAACCTGAGTAGTCTTGTCTGGCAGTTGGTTTATGTATCTTATGCAACTTTAAGCCCTCAGGACCTGAGCATGGTGAGAAACAGACAGTTCACTTGCCTGCTGGCAGGTATACCAGCTCTCCTCTGTCAGGGTGGACCGTACCATTGTGTGGACTGAACCAGAGGGTTTTCATTCTTGTGTAGAACTAGTGGTAAGTCAGGTATAACACCTCCTCATTAACAAGTTGAGAGACTCATGGTAGTAAATGACACAAGGCTGAAAACCGAGATCCTTTTTAGACTTGATCAAATATGAAATATTTTGAAATGATGAAATTTTCAGGCCTAACATGGTTCTATTTTTCCATTATGTGTCTATATTTAGTATCGACAGCTCTGTAGGGTGGATTTTTGTTTTATTTTAAGGTTATGCTAGGATTTTATTCCCCAGGGTTCCACAAAAACAAAACGTGAAGTGATTTGTGCATANATCTGTAGAGTGGATTTTTGTTTTATTTTAAGGTTATGCTAGGATTTTATTCTCCAGGGTTCCACAAAAACAAAACGTGAAGTGATTTGTGCATACAGTAATCTATAGGATGAAGCATTTTGCATTTTGGCAATTCTGTGGCTTCAAAATATCTTGCTGAGTAGCCACATCTTTCTCCAAATGTGCTTTCCCTTCAACATTCCTGACTGGAAGGCCTTCCTCTCTCTGCCGCTGTTCACTTGCACTTGTGTGATTTTGAATTTTAACCAGCGGTGTCAGCTAAGATACACCACAAAACATGTGCAAAGCATCTTAATCATGTTTTTTGATACCGATAACATGAACTGGCAGAGTTGGAGTTAGACACTGTGATACTCAGTTTGTTAGATTAAGTGGCTTTTATACAGCATGCTGCAACAATAGGACAACAGTATAGATTTATTTACACATTTTCTTGGGAGACCTGTTACAATCTGTCCATCTATTGATCCTCAATTTAGATATGTTCACATAAAAATATGCTACAACCAATATAAAAGCCGTGAAATGGAATTTCTCAATTAACACAATAACATTCATTCAACACTGAACAACGCAGGCTTTTTTAAACATAACCTGAAATGCACATGGACCTATTCGCAAATATATTTTTATTAGAAATTCTTGTCTTGAGTTTTAGGGTATGTGTTCATTGCCATCTAAAGGGGTTTCCAACTTTACTCACCATTAATTAAATAAAGTAATTTTTTAGCTATATAGCCTGGGGCTGAGGAATTGGTATGCTGCATGTCTTCAGCCACCTCGGTATAAATGAGATCTAGTGGTAATTACACCAATAGGATTCTGTAAACCCTAAACTCCACAATATGAAGCTACTTATTGGTAAAGGTTACCAGTCAAACTGTCTGCAAATACCTGTGTGCTTTAACATACAGTCTACAAATTCAACCTGAACGCTGACTCCCACCCAGCTTTTGTTTTGCTTGAACTATAACATTCACTACTACAGCAACACTTGATCTTAATTTTCATTCACTAATTACAACATCAAAATAATGTCATGAAATTCAACTCACAGCTTAGATAGACTGACTGCAATTTATAGTCCAAGTCTTAAAAAGAGACAACTTGGTCCTCTGAGAAAAGCATTGTTGAAGTTTTCACTCAGTTTTCACTTGAAAGTTTCCGAGCCAGAACATGTCATTTTCATTTCGTTTGGCATTTTTGAGACGTCTGAGAGAGTTGGTTAGCACTATAAGAGATGATGACATGTTATTGTCTGAGTGCCTTTTGGTCTTCATCTTTAATAGAGAATGGCTTGCCTTTTGTATTTATAATGCATGCTCTCTTTGAGGTTGTTACAGGTGCTACTGAGAGACTCCTTATCAGTCTCTTCTTGTTGATATTCACACCAACATAATTGTTTTTCCTCTCTAACAATATATTCTGAGGTGTATATGTAACATATTAGCTAATTATGGATTCACTCAGCAGTGTGGCCTTACCCTCCCACACCTGGTTTCTAATTAATTAGCTATGTTTATGCTAGCCATTATAACCTTGACAGCTCGTTACCTTCATCCCTGGAAAGGGTTCTTTCATGACAAATTACTAGGCTGGATATGTGACACCTCTCTGACTTGCCTGTGGTGTCCCGTGCTGGGGACAAAAGCCTCAATGACTCTAACTGAGCTGTGTCTTGAAGATATGAGATATTCAAATGAGATGCTAACAGAGAGGGACTTTGTGATGCTGGATGTCTAATGTTAATGCTCTCATTTGAATATAAAAGAATCTCTGCCATTTTTTTGTGGATCAAAAAGTGAGAATAAGAGATGTGAAAGTGAGTTCTTCAGGCATGACTGACAAGACAATGGAAAAGTTGTACAATGTCGCTGCCTTTGTCAAACTGATATTCAGCCAGCACCTAAACAGAAGAATTATAGGTTAAATGCAGGGCACTTCATGAAAAATGAAAAAATATGTATACAGTAAGCTTAATACATTAATAATTATTACACAGAAACATGCACACACACACACACGCACACATATACACACTATATATAACTTGTATAAATTGCCTGGTGTGATGATTTTTTTTTTTTTTTTTGCTTGATCAGCATCCATTTCATAAACAACTCTTACATTTGTCTTCAGATGACTAGCAGGCAAATTATGCTGCTGTTGCCTTTTGGCAGAAATCTGCTGATGTCAAAAAACCAATGGCACTGTAAAATTAGGCACGAAACATAGTAATAACATACAGTGCATATAATTGGCTGCAAATTCTGTTGCCAAACATGTATTTTTTAGACCTGTACAAATACATAATGCTTGTATTACACACTCTCTGATCAAAATCTATAGTAGCCTTAGTCTTATTAGTTCAGATCAGTCATTCACAGTGAAACTGTTTTAGAGTAATGCCTGGAAAAGTAGCAGCAATGTAAAGTGGCTCATCTCAGCTTAATTCAAGTTGGCTGGGGGCATCGCCTGCAACTCAGCTTGTCAAGTCTGGCTGGTATCAGAAAAAAAAAGAAGAAAAAAAAGAGAGGATCATTTTATCAATTTGTTTGAGGAACAGCTGTGTCTGTGTGAGAGAAACTTTAAAATTTGTAAGGTGCAATAAAAGAGCAATCCAAATTCTTAACTTGTTCATTTTTTTTAGGTTTACACATTTTTCATCAATACTACAACTGTAGCTGAAGTAACTCACCATCACTATCCTTATTCAAAGATTTATTTAAGATGCTACAACGAATCCAGCAACAAAAAAGCCAGAAAAGCTGTCGGTCACAATGGAAGTACATAGAGTAGTTGCTATGGAAACGGTACACCGTTTTGCTACGTTGATGTGAGCTGGCAGGGTTTTTCTGCCGCATTGCAATAGTTGCAAGTTACAACTCGTTTGGTTGCAAATCTTCGTTGTGAATTAGCCTTAAGAAAAACAAACATTTGAAATGTCAACAACATGTGAAAAGCCACTGTCTGTCTAAACGTTTTAGTTCTTTTTAAACATGAATCAAATTTTTTTTATAATTTTCATTAAATTTACAGCTTTAAATTTATGGCTTATAAGGTTGCCAGTTGAATTATAGCTTAGGCATATGGACTGATAAGTAAAGAGAAATGTTTGACGTGGTTAAGAAATTGTCTCTCCATTGCATAGTTTGTTCTACATAAGGCGCTGATTCATTTTTTGATTATAAAATGTATCACTTGCTACATATGTTGTTTTCAATTCTTTAACATCAAATTTTTAAATCTGTTTTTGTTATCTGTTTTTGTGAAAACGCATTATCACAGTTGTTTTCTCAAATATTGACATTGGCGTTGACTCAAAAACTCAATGTTGGTTGGGCTATAATTTTAGCAAAACATTTATGACAAGTCATGTAAATATAGGGTGTGTATGGCGTGCACTGTGAACAACTTTCAGTGTGGTTTATGCAGCCTTCGTGTACTCTTGTTTTGACTATACTACTTAAAATGCTGTAACTTTTCAGCATGTCCTGAGAAAGCAATTACAGCTTATTCAGACAAATAGGCCTATTCAGGAGGGGTTCATGATTTCCCTGAACCCAACACAATGTCCTTCAGTGTGAAGGAGATAATAATTCATGCTCTGGGGCTCCAGATATGCCAACAGGTCTTATCTACTACTCCTTATTCACCATCATTGCTCAATATACTGTATTGTCAAAGGCAAATTGAGGATGTATAATTCAATAAGCAACGTACTAAAGAATTAATATATTCAAGTTAATTATGCCACCGTGTGAGAGAACTGTTGTACATCTGATTACCAAAATGATTTTTACTTTTGACCTTGGTCTCTGCGGATCAGCTTCATTATGAGGTTTTAGTTATAGCTTAACATTTTAAAACAATTGGCATGGAGCGCCCCTTTATTTATGATTCAAGGATTGATGTCCTTTGTTTAAATAAAATATGGCTGAAAGGTGGGAGTGTGAATGAATCTTTTCAGCCGTGTGATTAGATGGGAAATTTATTTATTCATGTTTATGTTAGGTTTTGCTATTCTTAAGACAGCTGCTCCATAGAGGAAAAGCTGCAGAGGAGATGGAGAGGAACTAGCTAGTGTAAAGTGTTGATGGAAGAACTAATGATATCTGAGGATGTTAATGAGATGCTCTGCTTCTTTCAACCTTCACTTTGCCGATATGCAAACCACCCCGCAGGTCCTGTACCTGCTCTGAGCTGAACAACTTGTTCAGCGGAAAATAAGTGGCCTTATTGTGTATCATCCCAATTTTGACACCTAAGGCTCTTCCTGAAGCTGCAATCTATGATTTTGGGGACACAGCTGATGGAAAAAGGCTCAGATTTTTGCTCTTATATTAATTGCAGTGTAATGTCAGGGACTGTTTGTCCTGATACTTCATGCCTTTGCAGTCCTGATTGACAGTTAACATTTAACATTGAGGGAGCACTACTGAAAAATGATCCACTGCTCTTTATTGGCCAATAGCAGCTAATAATGTTGATTTTTAAAAAGGAAGAAAAGGTTCTTGTGAGGTTGAAGTCTGAACGACAGCCTCAGAGGATCACAGCAACTTCTGTAAATTGCATTAACTTTTTACAATGTAGGCTAGGTTCTTTGTGTCTGGTAGTCTCATCTCATTAGGTTTTCCAATTATTATTCCTTTTCACTGTGTTACTACCGGGCAAAAATACACACCCCTGACACTGTGAAAATAATTAGCTACTCCCAATAATGCAGCAGTGTGTTTGGAGCAGAGTGAGGTCACAGTTTTTTTTTTTTTCTAGGGATCATGACACTCTGAATTACCTGAAGAATACCTGGAGCAATCTATGAACCTAATTAACTTCCCATAGAGATCAAATCTACACATCATTTTGAAATATATGGGAAATCAAAACTAGCGTTTGCCAAGGTCTTGTCCATCCTTGTCTCTGCTCTCTGTCAGACAAATGCTGCTTTCTCTAGAAATCTATTGCATGTAAGCAGAGCTGAAGAATGACAGAGGGAATGTAGTGGGAAGGACCCATTTATTCCATCAAGTAATCAATGTGCAGTTTGAATTCATTTGAATGCACTCAATCATGCCCCTAATGTTAATGGCTCACGGGTGTGAGCATCAGTTATGCAGGAGTGTTATATAGCTTTGGTTTGGACCCATTTCATCAAATATTTATGGAGTAAAAAAAAAAAAAGTGCGTCAAAATAGGAGTGAACAGAATTACACTTAAGTTTCTCATGAGTTGGGAGCCCTTGTATTGTTCTCAATACTGAGAATTCTTTTGTCCAGGTTTCTTTGTTTTTTGGGTTGTAGTGGGTGTTGGAGGAATCAGACATGTCATGAAACTTTTTTTATTCTTTTTTTTTTTTGCTTATTTACTTAGATGAACTCATCAAACCCTTACTTTCATGCCATAAAAGGCTCTTGTCTGAATGGACATATAGTACAAAAGCAAGTGATGCAAAAAGGTGAAATAGGGGTATATCTCTCCAGCTCAATTGAGCCTGCCTCTTCTCCTCACTCTTCATCAGCTTTGCCTGCCTTGCCTCTGTCTGCCAGTGTGTTTGGCTTTTATATGTGATGTGAGCGTAGTATTCTCTCAGTTACTTTGTGAACAGCCGCTGCCTGCACACTGATGGTATTTCACTGCTGCATCCCCCAAGTTATATTAAATTTGCAACTGGTCCTCTTTAAGTCTTTTTCATGAGATGTATGTTTTAAAGAGTGTGTCAATTCTTAAAGATGCCCTTGGCTTTTATCAGTCGGTTTTAAGAAAGCTTTCAATAAAGAGAGAGGCGAGAGCTCAATGTGGCGGTGGCCCATTTTGCTTGCATAAACTGCATATAAAATCTTAAACTCAGATCTTAAAGGCTGATACGATCTGACTTAAAACCATCTCAACAAAGCTGAGGCTTCAATATTAATGAATTTAACTTAACATCGTTTTAACAATGATTCAATGTTTGCTCTTTTGAGTTTAAAGCACTTGTCTTGTTTTTTAGCTATAACTATGCATTCCTTTTCACGCTTAGCTTCAGCTGCATGGCTCTGACTGCAGTTAGATGTTTAAAGCTGCAACTTTTCCTGTGAAGACCCCACTTGCAGCCAGCCCCCCTCAGTCAGTAATGCTTTGTATTTCATATTGAAGCGAATCTCCAAATAAACCCCAAGCAACCATGTTTGTTTTTTAACAATCTCTAAGTTCCAGCTGTTCTGTTGACCTGTACTCTTTGTTGGATGCCAGGGTGAAGCAAGGGCACAATTACTTCTTATTAGAGCGCTGACTCTTGATAGCCCTCTTCTAGGAGGGGTAAGCCATCAATTTTAGACATGCTAAACCTCTTGTAGCAGGAGACAGGGGAGCCCTGCAAATATGAGTTTATGGCTGATATGATGGTGGAGTCAGTGGCAATGTCCTGCTGAGTTCCCGCATAGATCAGAGATCACAGATCCACAGTGCTCACTCTAGAGACTCTGGTCCTCTGCAATATTTACCCACTACATGAGCTCTTCAAACTGTCATTCATACACAAAAGCGCACACAGGCATGCACACACACACACACACACACACACACACACACACACACACACACACACACACACACACACACACACACNGTATCAGCTTGCAACAAATCAAATCTTTGGGCCGTTCTACATTAACAAATTATATTGCTGTGTTTACACAGTGGTGTGAATTAATCATAGCTTGTTTTCATAGCTTGAGTGATTGCATGTTTACCTTTACTTATAAAGGGTATGTTTTTTTTAATTAGAAAATTTAATCAAAGGTAAGCTGAGACTGTGCAAATGTATTTCAAGTCCAGTCAGGTTGATTTTTGAACAAGAAAAGATGAATATGTGGCCACTTTACCTTCTGTAAACTGGCTGTCATTCCCACAGCGGATTGGTACATTACTTTACATGCAACACTCCCAACTCTGTTTAAGGTGTAGACTCTTGAAGGGGTTAGAAAGAAAACCAAAACATTAAAATGGTAAGACAAAAACAAAGCAAAAGCCTACACTATAAAAGTATGCACAATGAGTAGTCTTATTAGTCAATCTTCATTTAAACTTATCACACTTCATGAACACATGTAACCTGTGGTGAAAGCTGGCAAATCTTTATGTTTAATGGTCATAATCCTCAAGGGCTGAATATGAAAAAAATGTCAGCTGTTGGCACTAAATTAAAAAAAAAACAAACTATGGCCATAAAATTGCAAATATGCTACATAAAGTATTTTTAGGCTCCTCTACTTTCTTATAGCTTTTTGTTACTGTATGGGAAACATAGAGTCAGTGGCTGCATTATTATACACAATTGCTGCATTATTATTATTATTATTATTATTATTATTATTATTATTATTATTATTATTATTATTATTATTATTATCTGTTTCTCATCAGCTTGACAGTGCTGGATATAGATACTGTTTATTCACTCAACACAAAAGAATATTGATCTCCTTTCATTTCATCATAGTTGGTTTGAATTTTCCACATAAGCTTGACCTGTACTTGACTTGTCACATTGATCCATACACAGTCCATACTGACCAGGGGAGAGGGGCCAAGACCGTCAATAGAAAAGAGTGTCCCTGTTGACTTTGCCTACAGCTAATTATGCCTAAACTCTCATATAGACTCATTAGCAGACTAAAAAACTGTCGATCGATTGTAGCTGATTTTGGTTTTACTGCGGGTGAGAGGAGACTTCTGGAGAAGTGAGAGAAACATAGTAAAGAAAAAAGATGTTGCAGTTCACAAAAAATGCACAGTAGATTATCTTTTTAATAATATCTACTATTTTTTGTGAGCTCATTAGATATTCAAGTATTTTCAGGATAACGCATTAACTCTAATAATAATAATTGGTAACAATTGGTTATTGTGAGGTTAAGTATTCAAACAATTGGGCTTCCTATTTAAATTCTGCGACTCAGAAAAGGCAGAAGTGTTTTTAGTGAATCTTGTGCAGTGTAACTATGGAAAGACACTATCTGATACAGATTAAAGTGATATTTGTTGGATATAGGAGCTGTGATAAATATGATGGTATTAGTGTACAGAGCACACTGACTCTAACAACACTATGCACAAAAAAACAGCATTTCAATGCACAGTTAGATATAAAATGAGCCAATTATATTTTTAATTCTAATTAAAAAAAACNCTAGTGTACAGAGCACACTGACTCTTAACAACACTATGCACAAAAAAACAGCATTTCAATGCACAGTTAGATATAAAATGAGCCAATTATATTTTTAATTCTAATTAAAAAAAAAACATTTTTAGATAAAGGTTGTTAAAGGTGAGTACATGAACACTTCTTGGTTGACAGACTACAAAAATATTAAAACAATAAAAAAGATAATTTTATCCTTAACATCATATGAGTTATCTTTATCTATTAGCACTTTCTCATTTTCAGATCTGGAACCTATACCAGTATACGGTGGCTGATTTAAGGTTCAGGGATCTGATTGCCTCAGGCAAGTTATTCTAAGAGCCCCCTGATGTCAGTGGGACTGCCTGGCAGAATAAAAGGCAAGGCAATAAACTGGGGGAAAAAGTAGCACACACGCATTGAAATGGGGGCCTCCCCGAGGCGATGGCCCAACTGGCCCGTGGTTAAATCCTCCACTGAAAGTGTAATAATCACACTCGAGCCCCACAGAGGGAAGGAAAGAGTAAGAGAAAGAGTGGGGGAAGACACAGAGGTACCAAAACAAAAGCCACCCTTCTCCGTCCTATTCTCTTTGTGCCTTGGAAAAAAGACTAAAGTCTTGGCACTAAGAAAGGGAATTACAGGGACTGTGATGACAACTGATGGCGAAGTGGAACAAGATCTGAAACAGATCACAAGGATTTATTGTAGCTGTTGTCGTCATTCTGATGTGTTTGCAGATATAAGGAATAGACTTGTACTCTAATCCTGACCATAGGCTGTCATTGACTGCAGATAAATGGTTAATAGTATTTTGAGCACCCTAAGCAATAGGCTTTGCTGTTGTAAAATTACTTAAGGCGCATTTATGTCCAAGGAGAATGTATTAGTAATGGCTGTCTCATCTGTGCTTTCATAATGTTTGTCTTGTCTTTGTTTTGGTGAAATATTTTTTCTGCCTCTCAACAAAAGCAAAAAACAAAAGCAACACAGAATCTCAAATTTGTTTGGATAGATAGTAATATTAAGCTTGCTCCATTACATGAATGCCTNCTTTGGTGAACTATTTTTTTCTGCCTCTCAACAAAAGCAAAAAACAAAAACAACACAGAATCTCAAATTTGTTTGGATATTTAGATATTTAGATAGATAGTAATATTAAGCTTGCTCCATTACATGAATGCCTCTCAGTTATTTCCCCGTTAAGAGTGCCCAGCAGGAACTCCCGCTATAAATCACATTTAGTACCTCTGACATGTTAGAAGAAGTGATCTAGCTGCCAGTGCTCTAATTGCCTTACCCTGCATGCCTTGTCTTTGTGGTCTTGTCTTACATTTTAAGACACTTGCCCAAGTTGAGTACTTCTGTGTATGTGTGTATTTTAGATCTGTGTCCGTCTTAAGAATTGTGCAAATGAGGGGCATGTTGAACAAAACATAGTGTCATGTATTGTTTGAAAACATCAATTAAGGGAATGTTTTCTCTCTAGAAACACAGCTTGAGCGTTGTCTCTTTTGTTCTAGCTGGTAAATTGTGGGCGGTTGAATGGGCATGCTAATTGTGACAGGAAAGGTCAAACTAATTAGCACTCCATTTGAACTTGCCATTGAAAGTTCCTGATATCTCCATGCAGACTTGACAGAGTTCAAATTAATCAAGGGTTGTCCTATATGAAGCAACAATATATAAAAGTCATAATTTCATAAAAATGTGTTTTTGAATATGGTAGTATTAAATGTTATATTCTCATTATTGTTTTGTGGGAATGTGCACTCTCTACAAATAATTCTGAAAAGCAGGTTGTTATTTGCAGAGGGCTTGGTAACAAGACATCCACATGTGCAAATAGGCCTCTTCATCAAGTGAAAAAAGAACACTTTGCGCACCATTAAACCTGCACAATGCCGTAATAGTCTTTGTTTAGATATGTTAAATAAACCATATCATTATGCTCTACTGGGTGCTAAGTGGTATTTTAGAGGTCCATAAATTCAATTAGACTATGTATAATGCTGCCCCTAGACCATGTTAGTGCAGTGACGCACGTGATCCAGGAGAGGGTCGCGTCAGCCATTTTTAAGAATTATTACTTAGGATTTACATTTATATTGTCATTTTAATAGTGTGCCCCCTCTTCAACCGATAGGGGCCTCAGATGCTTCCAGCGCCCCAGCTCATTCACCTTCCCTTAGGACTGCATCCCATTTGTCATTATACATAGCTAGGAAAAAATCTCTCCTCAGTCTCAGCCTGTCATTAGAGCCATCCTGTTAGCCTGGTGCTAATGCACAGTTTAGCAGCCACCACGGAAAATGCTAAAGAGGTCCTGACAACTCCTGGGGGTCAGCTAAGTGTGGGCCAAGGGCTTCTGTGTGTGCGTGCATGCACTCGCATTAGTGTTTGAAGGGGGGTAGGATGGGGTCCCAGTGGTTGTTTGCCTGTTTTCCATCAAGAGCCCTCATCTCCTTTATCCCCTTTGTGGCAGAGGCCCTCCTCGGGCAGTTCCCTCTGAGGGGGATCTAAAAAGAGCAGCTGCTGGGGAATGAGTGCCATTTCCTCCTGCTGTCACCAGCACACTGGCAACCCTTAGTCCTCCTGTCTCCCTCCACCCACAAACCCCCTATTAATATGCATATGAACTTGTTTCTCTTAGTTCTGAACTCCAATGACAAAGTGGGAAAGCATATGCCTGAAATATTCATGATCGCACGCAGTAATTAAGCGGTGGAGAAGGGAACTCTACGAGAGAGTCACTACCCCTCTGTTGGAGTTTAAAACTGCCTTTTTCTGTAGCACTAAAAAGCGTGTTGTCCTCTGCTTTCTCAGTAATTCTTCGAAGCATTTCCTTCATCGTGTGTGCTGTTGTGCAACACAGAGCCATTTACCATGTGAAAGTTAATGAGGCTTAAAAGAAGCACAGTTTTATTTAGTGAGTTAACTTCAGTTAAGTGCCAGAAAGAACCCACAATGTGACATCAGGGCTGTTCTTCTAAGATGTTCCCCCCATAATTAAAGGGGACATATTATGCTTTTCCTTATTTTATGTAATAAAGTTACAGTGTAAGATGTTCATATTAAACTTGGCCAAAGTTTCAAAAAATTAGGTAAAACTATGTTAAAACAGTTCTTACTGCACTGAATCTTCTGCACTATATACTAGATTTCCAATGTTTTTTTTTCTCCCTTTAGCCTGAGCTGACATCAGCACACGTCACATTTCTTTATATGGTCCACTTCTAGGTATAGAGTACCCACGAGTGCTGCGGTGTGTGTTGGTAAGCTGTTGACTGTACTGAAGTTCACTGCTTAGCTCTAGCTTTTTTCCCATTCTTTTGTTCGAAATCATGACTAGTGTCCATATTCTAGACGTGTTATTCTACTCTGCAGCATGGC
>JANJYP010075864.1:0-13980 GCA_024605115.1 Rastrelliger brachysoma
TCCTGTCAGACAGTGATGCTGCTGAGTTTTCTTTTCCAGTTAAATGGAAATGTAGGAGATATACAGTAGTAGCCTAGTGATGTTTTTAAATTCCTGATATTAAACATGTAATGAAAATTAACCTTCACTCTATTTGCAGGATGAAGCCTCCAGTTCCCAGAGCTAAATCAGTGAGTGCGGCTATTCAGCTTGGAGCTGAGCTTCATGGTTTTCTGATGCTCTGTCTTTATTTAAAGCATGAGTGTCGTAATGATGCAGGATGAATTAGAAATGATAGTTCTCATTCAGGAAATTAAGATGAACTTGTCAGTAGGTCACAGCAACTTTAATAACATCAGTAACATTTATTTCCTCCCTTTCAGAATTCACTCTTGCCATCTGTGAATGAAGTAAAAGGTAAAGACAACCTCACTTTAACTCGTATGTCAGTAAAGCACCTTCTGACACCAGGGACAAATCCTTTTGTTCATGTTAATGAAGTGCAACACATCCTGTCTCTGTAGCTCCTTCAGTTGAAGCAAGACGCGCCACATTTCCTACCAAATTCCCTCCACCAGCACCCAGTGTTAAGCCTGCCCTGCCTGCAAACCTGAAGGAAGCTAAACCCAGGTAAGAGGAAGAGCAGGAAGATATTTTTGTAATAAACTCAATTATATTTGCACGTGACCTTATCAGAAAGTACACACATATACTACAAGAATTAAATCCAGTATATAATGTTAGCCTTCTTGTCTTTATTTCAGCCCTCCAAATCCTCCCATGGCTGACACTAAGCCACCGGGTAAGCTTGAATTAAAAAAAAGAAAAAGATTTTTTTTTTAAATCCAGAGGGATGGCTATGATCATTCAGGGTGTGCTTAGATAATTCCTCTAATGTAATCCAAACATTGCATGGATCATACTTTTTTACCATCTGGCTGTTGCCAAATATGGATTTCCCAAACCTGCATTTGACACATAACATGTTTCTATCTGTTTTAAGCTTCCTCTGCTGGTATGAGGGCTACCAAACAAGCAGGAAATGAGGTATAACCATGCACATGAATATAACTACTATAACTACTATAGTACAGCTACTGAGCAGTGGTTTCAATAACTTTCATCTATAATCATTCAGGTCAAAGAGTGGTTTGCTGGAGACTGCAACAGAAAGACAGCTGAGGATCTGTTAGGCCGAGTCAACAAGGTAAACCAAACAGTTCCTATGTTTGAAACAGTTAGTACAAACAAATACAAACAAAGTTCAAAGCTTAAGGCAGGAGTGTTGCACAGGCAATGGAGGAATTAACTGCATGTTTATGTGCATGTGTGTGCTTATGCTCACACTCATATTTCAATTAGTCCTGAGTCTTTTGGTGCAATGTTACATTCCAGATAAGCAATAACAAAGTCATAGTTGGGTAATATTTTAAAGAGGTAAAGAGGTAATAATAAATCAATATGATAGTAATAGCGTAGTATAATAGTATAGTATTATTAGTAAAGTAATATTAGGCAATAGCTTGGTAATTGTAATGGGTGTTAAGGGTCAAAATATAAAGCAATAGTAATAGCACAGTAACACTACAAATGATAATATGGTGACATTCATGGGGTGATAACTTGATGATAATTGGGTAGTTTGCTTTATTATAAAATATTATGGGCTACTATCAGTGTAATAAATACAGTATAAAATCACATTTGAATTTTTGGAAGTTAAATTTACCTGACTGTAGTGCTGAAATTCGCTTTTATTTCAAAGTCATCCTGAATTGTCTTAATTATTTTTTATAGGTAATACTTTTGATAATAGCCCATATTACCCAATTATCATTAGGGTATTATCCCTTTAATGTCACCACATATCAAAATATGATATGAGCTTCTTATTGTTGGCAGGTTACTGTATTGCTACCACAATTTAAGTTTGTTATTACTAAATAGTCCTGTGTCATTGTTATCTTGAGATGTGTTTCTACATTCTAACCACATTTTGGCCCTTTATTGTCCTGTTATGAACATGACATAACCATTTTAATACGAAGTTATTATGTTATATGTTATTATTTTTATTATCAAAAATATTGTTACACTATTACTGAGTTAAAATGTTAAGCGCTACTCTGTTTTTTTGTTTCCACCACTGCCTTTGTATATTTGTATAAACCTTTATTCTTCTGTCCATGACTCTCAGACCTTTCATTACCGTACTTTATGTTTATGTCTTACTATAGACATAAACATACTATACTGTATATGTTTATATCCTACTGTTTGTGCGCATTTTGCTCAGATTTTCCTTGTTTTCCTCTCACCTCTTCTTTCTCTGTTAAAGGATGGTGCTTTCCTCATCCGACACAGCTCGGCACAGAATTCCCGCCAGCCATACACCCTTGCTGTGCTCTACCAGCAGAAGGTATACAACATCCCCATCCGATACCTAGGGGAGACACAAGGCTACGCTCTAGGAAAGGAGGGCAAGAAGAATGAAGAGGTGAGGACATAGTCGAGAGGATTAAGAGAAAGAGAAAGGCACACTTAAAAAAGAGAGAAAGTACATTCTTAAAACCAATGTGTTGAAAATAACATGATTTTTGTTGGTTTTAACACATCCATTTTCAGACAGGGACAACATACGAGTTATTTTAATACAAGTGAGTACAGAGTGTACCTTTCAGTAATAAGAATTAAATCCACCTCTCTTTCTTTGCCTCTCTCCTTCTTTTTCAGATTTTCAGCAGTCTGGACGAGATAATAAGTCACCACAAGAATAATCAGCTGTGTCTGATTGACAGCAAGAGCCAGGCCAAGCACATGGCGTATTTAACTCATGCTGCACGCCCTTAAAACTAAAAAGGCTCTCTCATGATTCCTTCAAATAGTCATATGAGGATAATTGCACAGTTTCTGTAAGTGTAATTACAACTCTATGAAATCAGTCATTCAGTCTTTATGTTATTGGTGAATATGAAACAGACGATGGAGTGCACTGAAATACTGTATAAGCAGAGTAAGTGAGATGAAAGCAGCATAAACATGAAATATAAACCTCTGAAATCATCAAGTTCTATTGTTTGAAGAGGCTTTTTTCCTGTTTTGCACAGTGTCATCAGTTTACCAGTAACTGCATGAGTTTATCTGTTTTCTAGTGAAAAGGAGAAAGTGTCACTGTGTTACTGTCACTCAGTCTGGATGTTTCTGCATGAGGAAATTATACAATCTCTGCCTTAGCTGCCTATATATGATGCGCTCTAATAAGATATCAGTCCACAGAGATCACACAATTTTTCAAGTTCGTTGTCTTCAAACAAGTCAGGTTCCCAAATTAACACTGATGCATATTTTTGCAGTAATCATTCCTTCTGTTCATACTGACCATCCCTCATAATAGACTTCCATTAATTGCTAGGAGAAAAAATGAACGATGATTACAGCAAGCAAAAAGCTGCTTCAGTGTTCATACAGGAAACTGAGCATTATTTTAAGGCAGACTTGAAAAACTGTTCTTTCACTTCTTACTATCACTTTGGTGCCTCCTGCTCATTTCCATCATAATGGTCATGTTTTAATTTCACTAACGAGTACAGGTATGGTATGTATCTTATCCCTTCAGCTTAGTTTAATGACTTTGATTTTCAATATAATGAATGTTACATGTGTCTGTTCGGTCTGCATTACAGCGAAAGGTCATCTGCTTCACATATTTATATTATCTTTCTTGTTTCTTTTAACTATTTCTGGTTTATAGTTTCTTCAGATTTAGTGTTGTTGGCCAGTAGCTATTAGTTAAACTGGATTAAGTGACCTCAGTGCTATAATTGACTCCAGCATGGGGGTCTGTGGCATGTGGCGTTCACATATGGATTAAGTATATTATGAAGTTTATGTGTTGTGTGATGTTTGATGAAGCTGTTTCAGTAAACTCACTACTAACAAAGTGAATGTGGTCAAGTCTCCACTTTTTGAATCCTCAGCAGTAAGGGTGAGTGTGGTGAGTGGAGGGTTTGTGGCTTTCATTGAAACACCAGGAGCTATGTGTGTGTGTGTGTGTGTGTGTGTGTGTGTGTGTGTGCTTGTGGCAACTGACCAGCAGTCGTTGGTTACACCTGCTTCCTTTCAGGGTGAAACCACTTTCTCTGTGGCCAAAAACATAAATCCCTGACCTGTCAACATACCAAACAGTAGATCCATCAGTGCTTGTGTATAAAAAAAATCAACACATCATCATTGGACAAACTGAACCATTTTCCTAGTTTTGACCACCTGTTTCCATTCTGTAAATGGTTTATAACTATTTTATCACAAGCTATTAACTTAATAATGGCCAGATAATGCCAAATTTACCATTTATTTCAACCTTGAATCTTAGTCACAATCCCAATTTAACACAGCAGTATGTTTAATATTATTCAAATACATGCAGACAGAGCAACAGTTTCAGTTGGGCACACGAGGCAAAGTCATGTTCTTTACTTTTTAGATGTGTTTTTGGTAGTAACAACTCAGTGTCAAGCTTTAAGTCTGACCATATTATATGTTACTTAAGCTTAAAGCAGCAGAGTCTCGTGTGACTGTAACTGCTGTATTTGCATAGGCCACTGATGTTAATGAGCACTAAATAACTTCCTGGAGCCATGCAATTTGGCAGATGGGTGTGGGGCACACTACTGGGATGACAAACCGATATATAATCCAAACCTGACCTCAACAACATCCTGTGATTCGCAGCATACAGCACAGCAACATCCCCACTGAGATCTTGTAGAATCATTATATGAGAAGTAGTAAGTTCTATTTGTCTTTGGCTTTTCAGGGTATTTTTCAGTGTGACTTTTTTAAATTAGGGACAGTAGAGAGCTGACAGGACAGAGATGCAACAAAAGCCCCTCGTCGGATTAAATCTGGGGCTGCTATTGAACCCCCAAGTCACCAGGAAGTCCCAAATTAGAGATTTTCATTTTAAAATAGGGTTAATAAAATGTAATATCGCAAAGACTTATTACCACTGGTCTATCACAGGTAAATTAAAGGATTTAACTCATATCCTCTGCTTTTTTAGTGATATAAATATTTGAATCTATTGCAAAACAGCTGTTTCCATAAATAATACTATAATAAACTTTATTATAATGCTTTCTGTAATAAAATTACAAAGGGATTTACAGGGAGGAAAAAGAGTGTCTGTATTTTGTGCAGTTTTCACTCCTTATATACTGTAACTTTCTGTGAATTAATCAAATCACTAGCTCCTTTCCATAATTAATGTCTATGCAGCACCTGTTTTTTTCATTCCTTATCTTCTAGGAGAAGTTAAACTGTATTATGAAAGTCTTTGGAATTGTGACTTTATGATTTCTGATTATGCCTGTGCTGTCACAACCTGTGTGTAACTCAGACTCACTCCAGTAGTGTAAATAGGTCTGCTTTGATTGTTTTTAGAAGGAAGTTTAAGCAAACCACAAACTGACAGCTTATGGTCTGTATGACGGTGACTAGTTGGCAGAGCAAACGTTGAATTGTGTACTGTCTTCCATCTTTTTTTAAAATCTCCATATGCAAAGATGTGTCCGAACGGTGTTAAAAACAAATGCAATTTAACACTATACTACACAGTCAAAATATATTTTTTAAATAGCACAATAACACTGCATGTTGAAAGCAATCTTTTAAAAACTTGCATTAAGAATATATGTTTCTGTGCACAACCTGCTGCTCACCAGACATGATCACTGATGATAATGTTGATAATGATGATGGCATTGAGCCACAGAAGAGATCTTGTGTGGTTTTTTAAGATGCAGTACGAAAACCCACACTTTAAAACAGCAATAGTTATCTCTGGTGCAGAATTAGATGTCCTCCATAACACACACTTTTTTTCTTAAAAGGTGTGTATGTGTGATTTTTTTGGAGATCATGCAAAGGTGGGGCGCCTGTCACGAGCCCTGATTTCGAAGTTAGTGGAGAGGACGGGGGAAGGGGCTGCGGCGGAGGGGTACAAAATGCACATCCGACCACTTGTATTGACAGCTGTGATGAAAAAAAAAATCCTCGCCACGGGTTTCTTAAGCAAAAGTCATCACTTACAGTTACTCTGTACCGATTTTTTAGGACAGTCCAGCATCCTTACAAGGCATGAAGAGGAGCTGGTTTACGCACGGAGATCTGTTGTAGTTGAAATGGACTAGTTTCCTTAGCGGAGGTGCGGAGTTTTTGATTCCGGACTGGCTGTAGGGGGGCTGCTGAATGGGAGCAGTCACCGGATTCGTGCGATAACCAACGCAAGCCACCCAGACTACCTACTACAGCCCATCATATTTGACTTTTGGGCACGTTTAGCGCACATTCAGAACAAGACCACCTCTATACCTCCTGCGGTCCCCTTCCCCTTTCCTTCCTCTCGGATTCTTCAGACAGAAAAACCTAAAGAAATGGCTCAGATACTGCCGATACGTTTCCAGGAACATCTGCAGGTAAGGAGACGCATAAAAAGCCCCGAAAATTGATTCTAGCTGGTTTATTTTTGCGCAGCTCCTCACCCATGTAAGTCCGCACACACACGGCACATGTCGCATTTAAATGGGATCTGAAATAGGGCTGCAGGGTGGTGCTCAATTTAGCTACAGGCCTAGTTTTCTCCTGCCGGGCAGATGATGACTTGTAAAAATTGAACAGTACACAGCTCCAATGCGGACCCGGTGTGTGGATATGCCGCAGTTTTTTCCCTTCAAGTGGAAAAACGCCGCTGTCATTTTCATTCCTCCCATCCGCACCGGTGGAAACTGCGGTGTTTTGACACTTTATGTTGCAGGAAACTGAGCTCAGCTGTTCATGGTAACATTGTAACTGAATGGCACTTGCACTCAAAGCTTTGTGGCTACCATGTTGTTGTCATGTCCTGCAGCATATTTCTACTTTGTAACCTCCGCCAACAACACTGGTCACTGTCTCTGCAAATGTGCAGTTTCTCTGCTGAGTTGGATGTTACTGACAAAATCACCTATAAAATGTTGATAGCCTAATGTGAAAATATGTATGTACTGTATCATCTTTAGTAGGTGTGGGAAAAGTTGTAGAAGCATATTCGTGTTCAGGAAATTGCATCACCTAATGATGCAGTATGTAATAACAAAACAGACACATTTAAACAATGTTTTTAATGATTCAGTAACAAAATCTTTGAAAATACCTTGTTTCATATAACAGCATCAGTGTTATACTGATAAACTGCATCTCCTAGGCCTACTTGTTGGTGTTTTGATGCTAGAGGAGCATCTGTGTAGCTCCAAAATTATCAACATGACAGAGTAAAGGCCCTGTATTCTTTAGTTGGCAGCCTCTTGAAGGAAAAAAAACAACACTAAGTGCCCCTTTTTAGATGCTGTGATCTAAAAAAATAAAAGGAAAACAAACAGACAGCTATTCGGTCGTCTGTGGAGGAACAATTTCAACCATGGACCCCTTTTTTTTCTCCTTTGGTATGGACTTTGATAATCATTGTCCCACAGCAGCCCCTGTGCTTGGTGTCTTGCAGCCAAAAGAGAAACTTTGTGACGCACCCCCTCCACCTCCCCTGTCTGTACCCTGTTGTTATGGTAACAGCAGGCAGTGAAATGGCCTTTCACTAGAAAAAGCCCAGAGCCCCCCCCCCATCTCTCTCTGCTCCCTTCCTCTGGCCAGTAGCCCCACTTTCGTCAGCCAAAGATCCTTTATTCACCAAACTGACTGCCAAGAGAGCTTGCAGGCTACCAGGCTCCTCTCCTCACTGACAGGGCTGGTGCACTGTTGCTTTGCTGATGGAGGGCAGTGCAGTACCTGGCAACGTCTGGGTTATTAGTTCAAATTGCTTCCAGCAGCACATACCTTTCCCTTTTACATCTGCTAAGAAAATCTAGCCTTGAGACAGTGATAAGCAGCAGCGTTTCACCTCCACCGTGAAATCACGGCTCTGCCCCGGTCGTATCCCCCTGTGAATCTAGGTGGCTCCAGCAGAGTGAAAAATGCTTGGAATTTGCAAACCAAGGACTTTGGGCCTCAAGTTGTTTAGCTTTTTTTTCCCCCCTTCGCCTGGTATTTACAGCTCTGTCTGCAGTGTGGGCTCAGAAGTGTAACATAGACCCAGATCCATGGTGAGGCACCAGCCTGTCCAAATATGTTGGTTATTACACTCAACACACTTCTTAAGTCTACGCTTTTGTTAAGTATGGCTGTGAAGGATGAAGTTCAGAGCTCAGAGTTATTGTTTTAGCTGTGGGTGAACCAATACTCCTCATTTTCTCACCTCACACTGTCATTAACACAAAGCTGTGTGGTGAGGTTTTTCTTTGTCAGCACTCTTTATCTTCCCTGCCTGTTTATTTTAGTGTGATTTATGATCTAAGGTTCAAGCTGTGCATAAGCAAGTCAAATTGTGTCATTAATCGACTAAATGGATCAGTGACCTAGTTGGGTATGTGGAGCCAAATGCATGGCTTGAAACTGCTGACAAGTTCTGGAAGACAAGGACAAAGAACAGTGTGTTAAAATAAAAGTGTGAAAGTCATTTGCAGCTAATGCAGGTTTTCTGCTGGTAGTGTGCCCTGTAGCCTATGTGCTGTAGCAGCTTTTGTAAGTGCAAAAATGTCCTGCAGCTTCAAAAGTGTCTGAACATTGTCCTGTCGACTTGAGTTAGGAGAATCCAACCTGCTGCTTCTGCTGCTCTGCGGCCGTTTATAGCATCCTGGTGTGCTGCTGCATTTGTGCCGATGGACGATCATGTCAAACCAACAGATGTGATGCACAGATGAGGTAAGCGGCCCCCATTTAAGTTCAGCAAATCACATCAGGGTAGGAAGCAGGAGGAGGAAGTGATTTCAACCCTCTCTGTCTAACACAAGGCATCTGTGATCGCATCAGTCGCTGGAATGGATGGGGATGAGTTCTGTGTTCAGTCACCAAACTCAATCACAAGTGCATGAAAAGAGGAGTCACTGGCAAATACAATAACCACATTGTCTCCATCTTTAATGTGCGATGAGCCATGAAGTGTTCATATTTCCATGATCACCCACATTGTATGTCCTCTAATGTGCAAGAAAGTGTGAAATGGTAGCACTTCCATGTCTTTTTGCTGCATTCCTCCTCAGTTTTAATTGTGTTTGTGTAACCTCGTCTCTCTCATGGAGCCAAAACCCTCAGCTGCTGATGTGACGTGTCAGCGCCTGAGCAGTGCGTCCACCCTGTCTATGACTCACCAAATACTGTCAATGCTGTATCATCAGTGAAGTTCTCCTGCCTTTGTTATTGTGATTCTTGGGATTGTTAACCTTGGCTGCCAAGGGGAAGACGACTTACAGGAGTCTGTGTGTGAGCGTAAAGATCTGTTTCTAGCGGTATATTGTGGCTAAGAGGAGACAGGAGGTTGTAGTTGATGTGTGATTTTAGTCTGGAATGTTCTTCTTAGTAGGAGTGTGTGCGTGGGGGGGATTTTTGGTGAGTCAGTTGCCCCACCCAGAGCTGTAGATTGCCAGAGGCCCGTCTTACTGGAAGTGAAGTGTATAGACAGACCACTCATCCTTTCTTCTTCATTTCTCATAAAAGTTACATTTATAAGCCCCATCTCCCTTCCTCACCTCCACCCTCCCCCCATCTCCGCGTCACTTTCTGCAGGATGCTGGACTGTGTCTTGAGTTCCTCTTTTCACCCTCATCATTAACTTCTCCTCTGCTATCTTTATTGCAGTTTCCCTCCCCTGTCTTCTCCCAGAGATAGTTTTGGCAGCCTTGAGAGGAGATGCAGCATATGGCTCCAATCCTCCCTCAGGTTTTCTCTGTGGCCTTTTCAAGAACCCCTTCTCTTGTATTTCTGCATAACTTTACAGATCTCATTTGTGTGTGGAGTTAGAGCTCAGCATTATCCTGATATTAATATGCATATGCATCTTCATAAAAAAAATGTCGATCATAATGTTGCAGAGCCAAAGGTAAAATTGCCAGTCAGCAGTCAAAAATGCAAGATATTCAGTTTATCTTAATATTTAAAATGGAAAGAAGGTGCAGATATTCACATCTAAGAAGCTGGACCCAGAGTGTGTTTGGTGTTTTTGTTTAGTCATAATAATAATAGCAGTTTAATTTTCTGTTTTTCAAAGTCGCTTTGCTCCACAGCAGGATATGGTATGCATCACATGAGACCATGTTGTACATGTCAACCAAAAACTTATTTTCTTACATTTTAATTAAACCCTGCTCAAAATGATGCAATATTAAAATAATATAATGTTATAATTGCAATGTGATTTGGTTAAAAGAATATAAGTAATAATATTAAATGTACATTTATTACTGCTGAGAAAAGATTTGATAAGTGTAGTGTCTGTGAGTTGTAAATCAAAACAATGAGCTAATAGAGGCTAAAAAACTCCTTATATCTGAAGGTCACTGCGCTACAAGTGAATCCTCTCAAGTGCAGCTTTAAGTAATCTATAGCCATGCTGTGAATAGAAAGCTAATGCTATTTCTTGGATAATAATTCATTATGGATCATTACTTGATTGATAACTTCTGTCTCTGGAGGGCCAACTGCTGACTGTCACATCCTTCCTGTTTTGCAGATGACTTGATTTAAATGGCTCAGCAGTTACATTCGCTGCTCTACCAGCCAACTGTGAGATAGTACAGTCCTTGTGTTGAGCGTAAGGATTCCTTTCCGCTTGCCTCAGACTGCATAATGTAGTCAGTTCAGTCATCAGTGTGACTTTGGTCTGCTCTATCTGTTCACAGTTAGCTCTGCAATGTGCACAATAACACTCCTGTTCAGCAGCTGTTAACCTAGGTAGTGTTTCATGTTTGTAAGTTCTGCTACAGTCTGACTTATAACAAGTTGACATTAGCTCGATGTTTGGGCATTGCTGTTGTATCTTGGGAGTTTGTCTTGTTAGGAAGGTAAATATGCTGATTAATAGGATTTGTTGATGGAGTCTTATTAAACAAACTCAGTAGGTCTCTACTGGGGATTTTCTTTAATGTTGTCTTAGGCTGTTTTAATTTGGATAATCATGTTATAATTCAACTTTTCTTACAGCTGACTGCTTACATTGATGCTTACATACAGTGTCAGGATTTAATCAGTATTATTGTGATGCACCGATGTACTGGCATTGCAAATAGTAGTGTAGTTCATCAAATACTGAAGTACATTCATGAGAGTATCAACAGCTACATTATACTCTGTTGAGTTAACATCCTGTGTACTTGTTCCCTGGCTCTGTGTACCACCAGACCTCCTGTTTGGAGAACAACGTTTTAAGGAATATCCCTGGAAAACTGGAGTAGACCTGCTGCTATTTTGATCACAGCAGCATTTTGGTTGGCTACTTGCTGTTTGTTCCCCCTGCAAGATAAATGTCAGCCATATTTATTTTCCCACAGATTTTTTGTTGTTGTTGTCATGATGGAGAAGATATGACACTATCAGGGGTATAAAAATATGTTAAACTGGGATTTTCAGCTTCTAGCAGGGTGTAACTCGCATTCCAAAAATAGTAAAGTGTTGGCACACTATGGAACAATCTTCATTGTTTTTATTAGTTGGTTCAATTACCATTAAATCTATAAATGTACTACTAGCTCATGGCTTATCTGTTCCAATGATTATTAGGATACACTTCCTATTTAGCATAGCAGTATAGTTTACAGCACACTATTCTATATAAGAACATTTTAAAATCTTGCATTTGTCAACAGTTATAATGCCTCCTGCAAAGCATTTATGTAATGTATTGTTGTATTTATTAATGAAGTATTGGTTTATTTATAAATACTTTTTCTTCACTCTCCATTACTTCAGAATCCAAAGACAACAAGATGTGGCCAAAAGCTTCTGGAGAAACCTAATAAGTGGACTTTTTAACACATTTATAAATCCTTTTTTGTAGGCCTGCATGTGTATGGTAATAAATGTGAAGATTTGTTCATTTGTGTCATTGAAGGAATGGTTTGACATTTTAGAAACTAACATACATTTTTTTCTTTCTGGCAAACACCACTCTCCGTCCCTAATACAAGACTGCAGCTGGCAGCCAATTTTTGCTCAGCAAAGAGACTGAAAATGGGGAAATACAGAAGGGGTAAATGGAAAGACATGGTAGCAGATGTTGGGTGGTTAGTTAGAGACGCAGTGAGCAAATTTACACATCTCAAAATCATCTTCAGGTATTATTATTATATACCAGTTAAACTTCAAAAAATGGGACTCATGGATGACAATTATGTACTTTTCCACATTATCCCTGTAGGCATAAGCCTGGAGGGGATAATGCATTTAGTTGTGCATGTGTGTCTGCCTGTATGTGTTTGTGTCCACAGCTAATCTCTACTGGTCCCACCAGCTTAATATTTTTGTGCACATTTATAATGTATGCTTAAGGAGCTCTCACAGTTGCAGTGATTCACAATTTTTGGAAAACCTATTTTATAACACCATTGACTGCTCCATTTTATACCACCAAAGACTACTGACTTCTCATTCCTCTTAACTGGCAGAAACAGGCCGCAGGTTATTTTTTATTTTTTTTTATATATCCCATGATGATGGCTATGTGCTGGGTGTATGTGGATTATATCCTGTGTGTATGTTAATGATTCGATGTATGCACTGGAGACGGAGTTGCTTTTCATCTCATTATACTGTATATAGTGACAATAAAGGTAACAACTGTTTCAGTGTGGAATCTTTTTTCTGCTCAGGAAAACTAATCATGTGTTGTTGCCATGTTAGGGCAATCAGCGCCAAATTTTGTTGCTTTAAGAGCAGATTGTGTTATTAATTCAAATAAATATTGATATAATTCCTGATGAGTTTATTGTACAGCTTAGGCTTTTCTCTTTTTAGCACTCTTAACCATTTTATAGTATGCGTCATGACATAGACAAAAGGCATTTCCAGCAATTGGTTAGGCTTAAGCCACATTTTAACATGGACATTAATTCTCATGTTTTTGTAATATTTACAGTTGCAGAACCTGGGGGTGAATCCAGCCAACATTGGGTTCAGCTATCTGACCATGGAGTCTGACAAGTTCATCTGCATTAGAGAGAAAGTGGGCGAGCAGAACCAGGTGGTGATTGTGGACATGTCGGACCCCACCAACCCAATCAGGAGACCGATCTCTGCCGATAGTGCCATCATGAACCCCGCCAGCAAGGTCATCGCCCTGAAAGGTATGAGCATGTGAGCAGAAACATACTACATGACAGGTGACAAATTAAAGGGAAAACCTGAATAAATGAGTGCAGAAATATATATACTGCAGATGTTGCCACACAGATACACTGCTTGTTATACTGAAGGAGTTTGAATCCAATTATGCTTGGTGGCTTGTATACAAATGCTGAGCAGGCCCAGTTGATTCTGATTTTGATTCTGATTGTTGGGGCACGAATGGCAAGAGTATCAGTCACAGATTACTCAACTGGCTGCTGTTTCAATAGGAACAGTGAGTTAAGTGGTATCTGCATTTTGGTCTATGGGAAAGACATCAGTAAACTAGGTCAGCAACTGCAATCAACAAAGCACTTCTAATGACCATGATTGTTGTGCAATATGTAAAGAAAAACAGGTGACATTATCAGGCTGTCAGCAAGAACAGTCAACAATTATACAGAGAGGGACATTATAGTGGTTTGCAGGGCATAAACCACTCATGACAAAGATGAATCCACATTTGAGAGTTCAGTGTTGCAAAAAGCGCTGGTCTGGTACTGGTAGATGTGGAAATAAGTGATAGTGTCATATGAGCCATCTATCACCATACTCTCAACAAGTGGGTGAGTGCATGTGTGACGTACACCAAGAGAACAGTACAGGCCTGAATACGTGATCCCTGTGGTGAAGAGATCTAGTGGTTCTGTTATGCTGTGGGGGGCATTTTGCTTTGGTTTGGATTCATTTGTCCCCTTAGAGGGAAGGGTCAGTACAAAGTTGTTCTGAGTGATCAACTTTGTGAGTATGAAAATGTTA